>JAGDQM010000070.1:0-14610 GCA_017580835.1 Termitomyces bulborhizus
AGAAGTTTATCTAGAAGGACGCAAGTTTTTTTCAGTTCAGGGCGACCGGCCCGATTATCGGCATCGGAGTTCAATATTCAATCACGTGATACTGTTCAATTCGGCCATTCCGCAAAGACCTTTGGTGCAAACCCCACACCAACGGGTCGTCGGACGTTTTGTCATTTGCATTTGCGCCACAGAATACCATGAATCGTACAGAAGTACAGGTTATACCTCGCGCCACAAGCTCAAAGACCCTATACACTCCCGTATTTTATGCCACGCCCTCATCGTCTTTGTCAGGTCCCCAAGTACATGCTAGGCTACCAAAGGCTTATCTAGAGCGAATGTCTAAACAACACATTGCTTTAGCCACTAAAGTACAGGAGGTACCTTCTTCTCGGCCTGCATCGCCCCATAGTTTAGAACGATCGAATACGCGTGTGGACGTTCTGCGGCAACGAGTACAGGAGGCTTTTAGATATGCCAACGGGGATCCTGCCGATGGGAAGTGGTCTTCAATCGTGCAGCTCCTTAGACTCAACGTGACACGACGGAGGCGGTGGCTGAACACAGCGACCGACGGAAAGATGGCTGAGTCGAGCTACGGTTGGATCAATGCTGAAACCGAAGAGGAGTGGGAAGAGTGGGAAGCAAAGTGGGCAGAAGAGGATCGTGTTAAGGAGAAGGTGCAAAACTGGCAGCGCGACGTCGAGGCTCCCGTGGAGAGTGCATCCATTGTCTCCATATCTCAGCAAAAGGAGTTTCAACGTGTTACGACTGAGCAGAACGTTCTAGCAAGGGAGAAACGAGCAACGTCCTCTTTGGGTTTTCCTGTCGTCAAGCGATCAAGTCTCAATGTCATCGGCAAGCCCAAAGCTTCCAAAAAGGCCTCCGCGAGTGATGCTGCAGCGGCGCCATCAACTTCAAGCTCAAAATTCTCACCAGACAAAGCCCCTCTTGAATTGAGAAGCTTGCAACCACCACGCCCCATACAAGACTTATCAGAATCTGTAAGACTATTCATTCTAATCTAGATATATCAAGACAAACCTGATCAAGTAATCAGTCCTTTCTGCCGCCTTCCTTCTCGCAGATCGGTACTTCAACTCCCAATAACAAAATTCAAAAAAGGCACAAGCCCGAACCGATAGATGTTGCTCCAACCTCAGAGTCTTCGCCTCTTCCTACCCCACCTACCATCCGCACATACTGCCGTCAGAGAACAATGTCCACACTTTTTGAAAGATCATCCAGCCCAACACGAAAATCTCGACCTTCTTCTACATTCATTGAAGCTCAGCGGGAGAAGCGTGCGCGCTCAGTGACGCCTCCACACGCTGTAAAAAAAGCAAGGGTTGAAGAGGACTCTCCGATGCGAAACCCAGCGCGTCCACCGACGCCTGCGGCGGTCACAACTCCCATAACGCCACAGCGCGCGCAGTTGCCTAGACTTACTGATCTTATCGCGTCTTCTAAACGAAAATTGGAAAGCGCCAACAGTTCGTCAGATGTGACACGCGCTACCGAATGTGAGCCTAAGCCTGTGAATGTGAAGAAGGTCCATACCCCACAGCTTGAGCCAAAGCGTTCCCGTGAAGAGAAGGAGAAAGAAAAGGCAGTTACCGAAGTTTTGGAGCATGAAGGAAGGCCCGAGCCCGAGCAAGCTGATGATCTCTTACCGATAAATTTCCTTGGCATGCCGACGGGAATGTACGACTATACTACACCCCTCACCAATGATGAAGACCCAGTCGACCGCGACCGCTCCTCCGTGTATAACCTTCTCGCATCGCCCGCTAGATCACTTTCTTCTCTTGCAGCATCTGACTCTGATTCGGAGCATGAGGATGGGCATGCAAGCGGGTTCGATCCCCCGTTCACATCGACGCAGGTCGATGGCAAAGACAAGACACTTGGCTGGCTGGGGTATAATTCCCAGTTCGACGTCGATGGGAACGTGGATTTAGTGAGCAAGTTTATGGAGAAAGATGTGGATGTGGATTTTGCAGGGTGGCTGAAGGATCCGAGCCCTAAGCCTGATGGGGAGAGTCAGTGATTGATTCTTTTTGATTACTTTTATCGCGATACCTTCTTTTGATGTTATCATTGATGTAAATGCCACGACCATGGATGATTTGCTTGTCCGTTGTATATGTACTTGAGGATGCTTCATAGTGGCGTTATCTCATCAAATCAAATTACATACAAGTGAACTCAAAATGTATAGAGATTCCTTTTTTGATTTGCGAATCATGGGCGTGCAGCAGCCTCCCACTCAGGCGTTTCTTCGGGGTTGGGAGCGCAAGATAACGCCTGGAAAAAAATCTAATAAGTTCTTGGTTGTATTTGGAATATCTCGCGCTTTCGACCTCAAATAACACCTGGGCAGGAGGGTGAGCGTGCAGGTCTATCCGGACTCATCTCTAGTGACGCATTCGTATTCCTTGTATGTATTGTGATCGATTGTGATTGGAATGTGGCGTTCAACTCGGTATGGAATTATCGTCATAACCGGTCTGCAAAGACGGTGAAAGTTCCTGTCTCTTTGTATCGAGTTTCCATTAGTACCTCACGGCTTGGGCGTTGTGGATGCACAGTGATTGAAAAACTTTGCAATCAAAGGGTGCGCCACCTCTGAGACACAGAACTCGCTTTCCTTCTATGCATCATGGAAATAAATACGGAGAACATGGTTCTTTCTAGAATTATATTTCACCTCACCGGCTACCACTCACATCTCAGACAAATTCCACACGACCCCAGAATTCTCAGAAAGTGAAAAAGATCGAGAAACTTGGATGGAAGTTGCAAAGACATCAATTTAGAAAATCAAATAGACAATGAATTGTGTATGGCAGAATTTCGTTTAATCATCAACATTCTGACAAGGGAGAACCAGCCCTTTATGCCCTCTGAATATCTGTACTGCTTCGATGCAAGATTTAGAGCTTGATTTAACGCGTAGACTACTCAATACGCAAAGATATTGTAGGCGTGTCATATCCAAGTCGTGACCATGAATTAAAAAAAGAGAAATGTTCTGGGACAATGATGGAATGGAGCAAGGAGGAAAAAGATATCATAGACGTCATGGCCGACCAGAGAACCACACGATCCAAAGATGAAAAGCCCATAAGGTGAGAATAACTGCGAGTGGTGGGTAGTATGTATGGTATAACCCCGCAGTTTCCGCAAGACAATATTTGATTCGCGTAGTAGCAGCTCAGTCAAACGGTCATGCTATGCCGCCTCGGGTCATCGAGAGCCACCATACTACGTTTGCTTCCGCCACCCGAGCTCACACCCGAAACCACTCCACCGCTACCAACAGCGCGCCGACGTCCATCGACATTAACCCACAAAGGATTGGCAAGAACACCGTACTCCGCGTCCGCCTCTGCCCCGTCACTATCATCGTCCTCGAAGACAGGTCGCGACTGTTTGCGCTTCACCGATGAACGTGGGGGCGGGGGGGAGGTAATTGATATGGGGACTGTAGGCCGGGAGGGCGGGAGTGGCAGCGATTCAGGATGGATTGAGGTGCTGTCCAAACGTAAAGGAAGCTCGAGCGACAAGCGTGCTTCTGTGTTGTTATCTCCATCGTTTCCGATATCCTCTGGTGGACGATACGAAGTGAGATTAGCCGCAGCCGATGACCGTTTCTTTTGGGAGACAGTTCCGGTTGCGGAATCAGGTTTCCGCATTTTCCTGCGATGGGGTAGGCATGACGGAAGAGGGAGAAGAGGATACGTACGTGTTGAGTTTGGGTTCGGCATAGTTGACGCTCTTTCTTTGTCTTCGTTCTCGTCCACCCGTCGAACCTTCACCTTCGCCGGGAGGGGCAGGGCTCGATGATCCTCTTGATGTTGCTACTGAAGGTGTCGGTGAGGTCGTAAGAAATGCTCTTGTGGAAGCTGACGAGGAAAAAGCAGTTGAATATCCCTTGCTTTATCGTCAAATTGTGACGCATACCAGTGTTGTCTATTGAGATAAGGGCAGCACGAGAATTAGTGACGTCTTGCAGGCGAGGCTTTCCCCCACCATCTGTTTCACCTTCCATGTTTTCCTTCTTCTTCCGCTCTCGAGGTTTGCTGCCCTCCGCGACCGCCTCCGGCTCTTCCATTGTCTCCAGCCCTTTCCCACGACTCTTTCGTCGTTCTTTCTTTAGTAATGGTTTTGGCCCCTCTTCCACGTTCTCTTCAAAGTCCACAAGCTGACCAGTCACAGCAGCTATCTCCTCTTCCTCCTCCGCCAGCCCTGCTGCTCTCCTTATTGGCGAGCCGAAGGCAGGACTTGGAGCCCGCGGCACTGACAATGTCTCAGTGTCGACGTTCAGCAATCCACTCTGCCTACGTGAGGGCTTGCGTGGCTTAGATGCTGGCATGGGGCCTGATGCTAGTTGAAATGCATCACCAGACTGAGGTGGCGGTGATGGAATCCGTGATGGAACAGGCAGTCTGGACGTGGACAGTCGTGATTTAGCCTTGACCTTGCGTATAACAGGACTCGGAGGCTTTGCTAGTTCTGATTCGGATGTTAAAGGTGATAGTTCATCCTCCTCGCATATCCCAGGAATATTTGGCGGTCGTGACAAACGCGACCCTTGTGGCGAGCTTCCTGGGGCAGTATTGACGGTAGATGGGGGCTTTCGAGCACGAGGTGAAGGAGGTGACGTTGGTATGGGCAATTCAGTGGGTATATTGAACGTTTGACGAAGGTATCCGAATTGTTTCGTGAGATTAAGAGTCTGATGCGTATGTAAAGTTGACGTAAAAATTCAAATAAGTTCATGTGGGCGCAACGTACCGCCGCCTCAGCCTCGGCCATGATCTTGCAAGACTTTTCTCGCTCACGTTTGAGCTGTGCGGCGAGTGCGATCTCTGATGCCTTTAGTTTGAGGTTCTCAACATATAATTTAGATATCTCGGCGTTCAGCTCCTCAATACGGACACTCAGCGTGGAATTAAGTCTGCATCACGATCATGAGCTCTACATATATAGAGAATCTATTCCACTAACTTGGTTATGTGCTTATTGGCAAGCAAAAACTTCTTCTTGACTGCCACCACACGGTCAGGAGAGAACGAAGAGAGGTTATGACAGCTCACAATTTTCGAACTCGAATAGAGCATCATTCTGACGAGCGCCCATAGACACGCGCGACTCCCTCCTGCTCATCGCTGCCCGGCGACGAAGCCACGGGAAATCTGGGGAATGGACGACGGTCAACCTGTTTTAGTCAAGTTATGGCGATTCCAAACAACGCCATGATACATTGTCACGTGATGATGGTCAGGATCACCTCCAGATCAGGTCAATATGGCCCAACCGTGAACCCACAAAGTCGAGTAGGTTGTGGCAGTTGCCGGAAAGCACGCAGATGCTCCTTTCAGCATGCTTCGACCGTCGTATAAAACAGGAGTCAGGTTCAGGTCGCAGAACGATGTAGCAATAGGCAACCAGGATCAATCCGAACTTCAAGCATGCATGCCTCGAGGCGCAAATCGTGATATCAGATGAGCAATACACATCTTGTAACAAAGACAGTGTATGAAAGGAGATAGGGGGAATCTACGCTAATGCTTCTTATGGTGCCGGTCAGGCTGAAAGAATCGAGGTGAGGCGCAAGTGTATTGATCTCATGATGTTTCATTGACAACCAAGAAAGGTAAGAGAATCAAAAATAAGCCTCAAGATTATCTACATCAGCACTATATCTATTCCATCTCTTGGATGATGACTTACAGCAGCATTTGGAGGGCTGGCGCATCCGCCGATGCTAGATTACAGATAAAAGTCAGGCATTGATGTACTCTTTTTTGACATCATGCACTTACATATTCAAGGGCCACGAGGAGAAGAAGAAAGTATATCGTCCGGTTTCCGCGCATTTGACACTCAATTTCTCAAGATCAAAAAACTCGCCTGTGGAAACCGATCGACCTTAGCCATGGATTTCATATATGCAGCTTCCCGAACTTACCGAGTGGCATCCCCCACAATCTACCACCACGATTGTCACGAAATCACGATCGATAGCATAAGTTCTTGATTCGACATCAAGGGCAAAAAGCATGGACACTAACCCAAGTATGGTCTATGGGTGGCGAGGTTAGCACCAAAATTGGACCAAAAACCTTAACAGCCTCTTAGCCGGAGTTATGATCATACCTGATGCATAAGTGACACGCCCTGGGGCGTGGGCCAACGCTAGGAAAGGCAACATGTGGTCAACGACAGGTTTGGAAAACTCAAGCACCGTGGTTCTCACCTCCAGCGACGGCTGATCGGAAGCGATCGCCGCAAAGTGGTTGTTCCTACCGTCCATCAACCAACGTACTAGTAGGATCATACCATATCGACAGAGAGGGAACTCCAACGCACCACAAGAATCGCTTCATGTCTTCCGATTGCTCGATTCCCGCGCTGTCATTAAGCTCCACATTCAGACGTGTTTCATGATAACTTCCGTATACAGTCCACGCACAACGTATCGGGGCGTCCAGGGAGACCGTCCCGCTCTTCCTGTGATGCAGCGTAAAACTTCTGGATAAAGCCGACCCTCAAAAGGAGAATATCTCCCCGTCGGAAGACGACCCCTTGCGCCGCCGCACAAGCCTCGAGGTCCGCCACAGTGAACCCATGAGTAGCCCAAGGATCATACGGCAGAGGTACGGTACCACCCTTGCTTTGATGATGCACGAGGTCAAGGAGAACCCCGCGACCGCAGATGCCGTGATCCGCCCAGTCTAGAACGATAAATAGATGTCAGATTGTGCAAGTGCGTGTAAGGCTAGCCCATGAAGTACTCTGAATTCCGAGCTTCGCTTCACTTGGATCGATAGCAGTGGGGTTTGGCGTGGGCGCCACTCCCACGGGGAGCGAGAGACCTGGGATGCTGGAAAAGGTTGAACTCGTGAGTATGACAAGTTGCTTCAGAAAAACACGTATAAGCAACTTGTTGTAGTATACCCCATGTTCAACGACTCCATAGTGTTTAAGCCCGTCCCACTGTGTCCCAGATTGCGTATTCTAGGCTTCATGATATCAATTTTCCTTCTCAAAGACCAGACATGCTTACCATGTGAATCTCATCATCTCGAACAACGTGAAATCTTTCCTCTCGCAACTTGGTCTTTATTTCTGGCGTCTTACGGTTAAACAACGGCTGGTTCCCGTCTAATTCAACTCATACTGCTCTAGATTTCGGATGCACATAGAAAATACCTTTTCCGGAAAATTTAGTGGCCTGCATCATCGGACGAAGAACATCAGGAGATCGACGTCGTGAGAGGGACCACGTAGATACCCACCAATTCAACGAAATAGCATGGCCAGTCCTGCAAGATTCATAGATCAGTCTTCCATACAAACGTCACAATGACACAACAAGGGCAGAAACACAAACAGCTCGCGAACAACCGAGCCAATATCGAAATGTTAAATGCTTGACATACATAATTTCCTCTCGAGCAGCACGTTGCACCACCTTCTCTGTCAGAAGATTGACAGTTCCCAGCTGGTCGTCTTTGCCCCACAGGCCCCAAGCGCATCCCGGTAGATTCTTGAACATGGGCAGTTCGTCGAACGTCGGGAGCTCAGTTTCTGAGGCACTCATAGGACTCTCAGTCTCCTTCACAGGGCTGCGAATACTGAAGTGCGTTAAGATGCCCTGAAGACGTTTGCTCGTCATCCCAAGTATCAATGAAAGGAGGGATAGAATGAATAGAACCACAAGCAATCCGCTCCTCACTTTAATGTCATCGCCCTTGGCTTGGTGGGAACGAACACGAAGGGCATCGTGTGTCATAGGACACAAGCACCATATGCACGCCGGGCAAAAGGCGCACGGAACACGGAATAAACATCTCGCATTGAATTTTTGTTTTTATGTCCGCGGAGCGTATGGAGCTACAGATAATAAGAATAAAGAATGACTGTGATTTGCGAAGCAAACGAATGAAGACTATCTCGTCGCATGACTTGACTCAACCCCGCACGAATGGATGCGTGAGAGCTTCCTTCGGTGTTATGCGCCGCGCGGGGTCAAGAGCAAGACACTTGTCCAATAAATCAATAAAAGACACTATCAACTTGTTCTCGTCGTCCTTCAGCTTCGCAGATGCCGGGGGCATAAGCCTTGCCCTCAAATCGCGACTCGGCTTCGAGATATGAACCTTCCTCATGACGGCCTACAACACTCTCATCAGATTTATAACGTAAATGACGAAGTGAAGGTCAGACTCACCGCACCCGTGACCCGATCAATCTCAACACTCTCGAACGCACCCATGTCATCAAAATACACGTCCCCAAACTTAGCACGCTTGATCATCTTGCTATTAAATCGTCCTTTGAGCTCCATCATCAGAAGCAGCATCTGATTGTTCGAGCGTCCAGGGAAAAGAATTTTGCCCGTGTACAATTCGTACAGCGTGCATCCAATAGACCAGATGTCTAGAGCCGGGTCATACGGGACGCCCATGACTGCGTAGGGAAATTTGTCAGTGTAACGGGAAAACAAGAGGAAACGACATACTAATTTCAGGAGCACGGTAAAACCGACTGACGAGATAGGGAGTGATGTCGTTCTCGGCGGCATCGGAGGCGGAACCGAGGTCGCACAACTTCAAAAGGGTTTTGTGTTCATTGACGAGGATGTTATCGGGCTTGATGTCAGCGTGCATGATATTGCATTTACGGAGAAGACTCAGGGAAAGGAAGAGCTGATGTGCGTATGCGCGAACAGCGCGAATGTTAAGTCCAACGTCCTTTCCAAAGCGCTTGACGACGTCACGAAGGTTCATACTGCATCATGATGAGCCTAATATAATCGTAATAAAAAGACGGGATCACCTCATCGCCTCAAAAACGAGGCACAAATGACCTCGATGTTCAAACGTCCGCTCAAGCCTTACGATATGTTTCCTATCATCCGGATCGGCCTCTTTCAACTTAGCAAGTATCCCTGCCTCTTTTTGACCAGCCTTATACCTATGCCAGAATTAGCATCAGCGACTGAAAGGAACGAAAAAAAAAATTCACATAGATTCCTGGCATCGAACAATCTTGATCGCAACCTCCTTCCCAATTTCTCTGGGATCGCCCGCAATGACGCGTGCACGGACCACGTTTGCGAACATCCCCTTCCCGATCGACGAGAACACTTGGTAACGGCCATCTAGTTGTTCACCAAGAATAACAGTGTAATAACCTTCTGGATCTGCGGCGGAATCGAGGTTGGTCGTCACAAGTGCGGGTGCGGCAGGCAGTTTCTACAAGAAGTGTGAAGACGTACATCAAGTCGGAACTGACAAATATTGCATCGATGATGCTTACCAGAGTCTTCTTGACCTTCTTCACTTTTTTCGTAGTCGTAGCGACAGCGAACATGTCATCGACATCCTCCTCTTCCTCAACTTCCTCGATCTCTTCCTCTTCATCGACATCCATAACTCCATCCGCAGAAGCTGGTTCATGAATACGTCGTCGTTCCTCTTCACGTCGATCTAGGCTGGGGTCATAATCCGCTGCAGAGATCTGCTCAGCACCAGTATTCTCCGCAACAGGAACACCTTCCTCTTCGCCATCCTTCGCCAGTGCGAAGTCCTCTGGCGCAGGAGACGCAGACATGGAGTCCCGCCTGCCTGTATCATCTACAAACAAGGACAAAAAAGTCAGCAAAGTGCCATAAGAATAACGCTTGACACGAACTCGTTGTGTTCGGGGCTGAAGGGACGGGAGTGCCAAAAATACTAGGGGCACGCGTAATAGCATCAGAAACATGAGAAGAAAAGGGAGGCGGCTGGACCGCACTGCTAGGGCTTGGAGTGGCGTCTACACTTGCCACGCCATTATACTTTGCTCGGATTGCTTCACGCTTTGCACGCCGCACCGCCATGAGATCTTCAACGGGCGGCGGAGACGACGGAAGTTCAAGTTCCATCTCTGGAAGCGGCGATGGAGGGCGCGGTGGAGGTGCTAGTACAGGTGGAGGTACTGATAATGGTTCCAAACGAGGAGTATGACGCGGCGAGTGACTAGAGGGGGAATGAGTTCCCTTTTTGATGTTAGGGACACAGAACTTACTCTCTGCGACGTGGTGTGCTGCTGCAGTAAGAAATGAGTGTACTGTAGTTATGTAACAACAAAAAATGGACTGACTCTCTATGCCGTGGCGAGTGACTGCTACGTGAAGTCATTATCAGTCAAGCTGAGAGTTGATTCTTCAAATCGAGAACACTTACTCCCGATTATGACTTGTGTAACTGAACGAAAAATTAGTTATCTTGAAAGGTATTAGAAATGGGACCTACTCGTCAGGACGAGGCGAAATCCTTTTACAGCGTTCAGCAAAAGTCAGGAGATGTCATGAAAGATACGGATACTCACTCTCCTTCTTCCCTCGAAGCAGACCTACGTCGTTCTTCACGGTGACCCCGATCCCGTTCTCGTTCTCGTTCCCGTACTCGTTCTCGTTCTCGTTCTCGTTCTCGTTCGCGATCACGTTCATCCCTCCTGCCACGATGCTCATTCGCACGTCTGTGGTCATCCCTCTTCCTGTCATCATCTCTCCTTCTGTCGTCACGTCTTCTGCTATCGTTGTATCCTTGATCAGCCCCACCTTTGTTCGTGCTCGACCTCCTGTCTGATGATTTCAGATGGACAGCACGCCAGTCCCTTGCTTCTTCCCTGGGCCTCTTATGCGAGTCGTGATCAGCTCCATCCCAAGACCGCTTATGTCCTGAGGTTGCGTTAGTCATCTTTAAAGTATATATTGGCTTTACGGGGGACCGCACGATAAGAAGAAAAGAGAGCGTAATGGTTCGGAACTGACTCCTGTGTTTGCGGATGTTTGCTCGTACTGCCTGAAATTCAAGGGTGGCGCTGAGTCAAGTTGTCTGTGCACCTTTTTCTGGTTTCCCAAGTCTCGAGATGATGTCCTCTTGCCAGTGCTTTCAGACGGTCTCTTCAAGCAATCAAGCGAGACAACCGGCGGTTTGGAGCGCCAGAGTCACACATGCTGCCAAGAAGAGTTTTCGGAATAATCCGCTCTCGAAAGAGAGCATAGCGAATATATGTCAAAATACCCCCGAGCAGCAACACTGGATCTCATCTGCTCCATGAATCAAAGTTACTTTGAGTGAAATGTCGATTTGGCCCCGATTCCTGCCCCTCTGCTGTAATTCACCGTGGATGTAGTGCTTCCTTAGCTTCTGCTTGTGCATTCTCATCCCGCGTCATTCTCTGGGTAAACTAGTTTCTATTATACTGTTGCCGACGGCAGACAGTCTAAGTGAGTCCATGTTGATCTTCGAGTGGCTTATTAGAGTCTAATCGGAAGACCAAGACTTCCGGAAAAATATACTTGTCGAGTTTGGAAAAGCATAATTCATTTGTCCAAAGAGTAAAGTCACGTTTGTGCTGTTCTCCTGAGGCAAGCCTTCAGGAGGCTTTTGTGACCATTGCCTTGAAGGACACAAGTCAACTTTGAGCTAATTCGAATGGTCAGTAATTCCTGCATTAGTACTGTGAACAAAATAAGCTTGACTTTCTTGCCTCCTATGTCTTTTGAATGAATGTCAGTGTACCCTGAGCAGTCGTGCAACCGTATGCCGTTTCCTAACTTCTCTATCATGTAACTCGTTACAGGCTGATCTCAGCTTCATTTCGAGATTCAATCTCATTTTCCTCCCAATATATAAGTCCTCCCCAGGATTTATATGCTGGTATTCTAAAGAACATTCCTTCCTTCACTTGAGGATATGCTTTCCAAATTTTCTGCTTCAATCATCATTCTCGCGTTGAGTGCCTTTGCTCAGCAAAATGGCTTGCTCGTACCGACACCTCAAGGTCCTGTGAATGGTACCTTGCCCAATGTCGGAGTGCGACAGTTTCTCGGCATCCCATACGCCACTGCGGAACGTTGGGAGCCACCATCTTTGCCTCCAAATCGTTCCGAAACATTGAACGCCACCCAGTACAGCGATTCCTGCTTACAGAACTTGACTCCAACTGCAATCATGTACTTGAGGCTCGCTGGATTTAACGATTCCGCGATCTTCGTTCCAGAGTCGGAGAATTGCCTGACGCTCAACATTTGGACTCCAAGCATCGACAGGAAACAAAACGCGGCTGTATTACTATGGGTCTATGGCGGGGGCTTCCAATTTGGAACGGTGATTTTATTGATCCTATGCTCAATGCGTGTAGTCTTATGGCACTATGTAGAGTAACTTCCCGGCCTATAACGGACGAAGCATTGTACGGGACAATGACGACATCATTGTTGTCACTTTCAATTACCGCCTCAATATTTTTGGCTTTCCAAATGCCCCTCAACTTAAGGACACGACTAAATCACAAAACTTTGGGCTCCTTGACCTGGATGCGGCCATTCAATGGGTTCACGATAATATTGCGGCATTCGGCGGTGATCCAGAGCGCATTGTTCTATTTGGCCAGAGTGCGGGAGGTATTGCAATTGACGCATATGCATTAGCCAACCCTCAGGATACGAGAGTCAAAGGTATCTCTTTCCAGATTTGATCATGTATGTACAGAAATGACATCGTCCTTAGGTATCATCGAAGAATCCGGAAAGTGTGTGCCTCGCATGCAGCAGCCGAGTTGACATACTGATGGTTGTATCGTAGTTTAGAAGTCCTCACCAGCATAAAGGCTTTAGGCCCCCTTAGCCCTATACCAGTTTTACCTCAACCCTGGAACACAGTTGCAAAGAAGGTCGGGTGTGGTGATGGTGATGGTCTTCGCTTATTGGTACCGAAGCTTCATTGATGTTTTACAAGTGACCGATGCTGCTCAACTGACGTGCATGAAGCAAGTTCCCTACAGAGAACTTGAAAATGTGGTCATCAACACGACAGCTTTTCTCCCAGTTTCGGATAGTGAGTTTTAACGCATAACTTGTAAATACCTCCCAATGACTCGGTCTTTTGTGACATTTTCAGATATCACAATGTTTGAAAATTATCAGGAGCGGGCTGCCGCTGGAAACTTCTTACATGTACCTCTCCTTGGCGGCTCTAATCAGAACGAGGCGGACTTACTCATTGTTGCGGCTGAGCTTCAAACTACCGGAATTGTTGTTCCCATCGTCACCGAACAATTGGCAGACTTGGTCACTCAGGTATCTAATTCGTTCAACATCTTTCAGAGCTTGCACCAGAAAGGCAATGACTTTTCTTTCTCTAGTTAGATTTCACTTGTCCTGCGGCAAATACGGCGCGCAACGCTTTTAATGCAGATGTGCCTACCTGGAGATATCAATATCAAGGTGAGTAAATACCCTCTACCGTCTTGCGAGTATGATCGACCGTCAATTTCATCAGGAGTCTTTCCGGATATCTCTACACGTTCTGATCTTCGTGCATACCACACGGCAGAAATCCCACTTGTCTTCGGCACAATGCCGGCCCCTACGAGCACTGAGATGGCACTCTCAAAGTTCATTCAAAGTGCATGGGTTGCCTTCGCTCGTGACCCTGTTCAGGGGCTTGTCATTATTGGCTGGCCACGGTACTCACCAAACACATCAACTCTTGCGTTACTTGGAAATTCCGCAAACCGGACTGGTCTGACTCTCACTTCGGCACAGAATATGGACTCAACGTGTCAATTGACTTCAACGTTGATAGCAGAGATCCAGCGGCTTGAGACAGCGGTGGGATTGTGACCTCGAAGAACAATTGGTGTTAATAAATTTTATTTTGTCATAACTTGAATTCGTGTATGGCTGATTACATTTATGATTAAACTCTTGACTCCCTTTGAATAATTAGCGGTACAGGTCTGAACATGCCCGACATGACTTTTGGGAAAGATACGCGAAGACCGCGTATGACGAGTTCAGCCTGCCAAAGAATTTGAGACGGTCAACGATCGGCAGCCCTAAAATTATTTTTACTGGAACAATTCTTGGACCATCGGACCGAAGGTTTCATTACAAAGACAGTAATATACTGAGCAGGCAGAACAAGGTGATTCAAGGACTGAACAGGTCGGCAGCATGCCACTGTGAAGAGCAGGAAGAGATACAGAGCATATTGTGGGTAGCTGATCATGGGGAAGTATATCTGAGTGGGAAAGCAGGCCGAGTGTTGTCAGGGGTCCGCCTCGGCTCAGATACCCCAGCTGGGGCTAGGCCTGACTAGTCCGGGGTTCAGTGTAAGATCAAGCACTGGACCCTAGGCCTTGTCAAGGGTCAGATTAGGTCAGGCTTGGCTCAAGCCCCAACGGACAAGATATCCACTATGTATACGTCGTATACATAGTGCATTGCAAGCTCAAGCTCTGCCCAAAAGCCAAGGCTTCGGCCCGCTTACACCGGCCACGGCTCATCGAAATATGAGGCCGAGCTTTGCAGCAAAGTTCGAGTTTGGCCCGGCTCGGCTCAGGCCCAAGCCCCGGCTTTGTAGGTCACAGAATAGAGGATGGGTTATTTAAGTCGAGCCTAGTACTTTGTCTTCTCAATTTGAATTATCTTCAAACTTCTAAACTCCCAGATTGACACCTATGAGGGTGTCTGCAATATTGCCTCCCAAAGTGAGACATCTAAAGCAAGGTCTACTAAATCTCAGAGTGCAAGAGAGATGTAATGGTGGG
>JAGDQM010000071.1:0-17630 GCA_017580835.1 Termitomyces bulborhizus
AGCTGGCAGTGCCCTCCTCCTGCATCATCCACTTGAGCTCCTCCAATCCTCCCAACACTCCAGTGCTCCACCAAGGTAGCCTCCAGAAGTGTCCAGAAAAAGTTCCAGAGGTCAAGGAAAGCCAAGATATGGAGTACAGTCAGTTCTCCACTATAGCCCCAGTGG
Organism: Termitomyces bulborhizus; assembly: GCA_017580835.1. Classification (NCBI taxonomy): domain Eukaryota; kingdom Fungi; phylum Basidiomycota; class Agaricomycetes; order Agaricales; family Lyophyllaceae; genus Termitomyces; species Termitomyces bulborhizus. The sequence continues at coordinate 166 of JAGDQM010000071.1, forward strand.
CCAGGCCACTATGGCTGGATACATAAAAAAATGTCATGGGGTTAAAGGTGGTGGGTGAGCTTTGATCCTCAGTCCAAAGTGCATATGACCCAATTCTATAGCAAGAAGTGGTGACTACACAGTATGGATGGTAATAAGGATAAAGCTAGGGCCTGTGATGGGTGTGACATACTCTATGAAATCCATCCATTACATAGACCTGCTGATTTATTCATCTGCTAATTGGCACTCTCCATGTATAAGCACATATCTGGGTTGCAAGTCAATCCTAGACATAAGGTTTTAGTAATATAGAGGCTCTCACTGAGAGCCACTGTCTAGGATTTTCACTACTCTTCCCTTCATATTGACAATAGTAATAAGACCACCAAGCCCAAAGCACTCAGTGTCTTTCTGAGTTGCATTACTCAAGGACAATTCTGTGGATTTAGTGCAGGATACTGAGGTTATTCCAGGCTCAGAACCGGCCCATAGCTTGCCCAAATGATAATTTAAGGCACGGCGGAGTTTCAACCAGCAATGAGACTCCCTGTTTTTGAGTCATTCCGAACGCCACAAATGCAACATAACATATATCATATCTGGACGAGATACTCGTCAACTGTCTTGCAAAGTCCTGCAATTTTATAACTATAGTTCGTGAGAATAGAATTCATGTACATGCATTTGCATAAGTGATACATATTAAAAATAAAAGTCTTCTCTATAATGATACTGAATAATAATAATATGGAGACGATGCTATACGTGTATAATACTGATGCCATGAATATGAATGCCAAATGCCGTATGAAAAAGATGCAATGAAAAAGAGATGCATGCGAGGGACAAACTTATGTTGACTCCTCTTCACCAAGCACGACATCGACACTAGAACCGGTCCCAATAGCAATAGCCGCAAGTAAAACCTGCCAGGCGACATCAATGACTTCCCAAAGGCCATCGTCGAATATGCCGAGAACGCAAACATTCTGCCAAAGTCCGTGCACCAATGTCAAGTGCTGAAGAATAACTTGAGTAGTGTATGTGCTGGCGATCCGGTATGCGTAGGTCTTCACCAACTTGCGGTGCTCCTCAGAGGATAATGGCACTGCAGGAGGGCTATCAACAGGAACGGGAGGAGTGAGTATGCCAAAGGGTGGTAACGAGGACATTAAGCTCGATAAGAGGGCCTCAGTTTTCTTGGTGTAAAGGTAGGTCGAGAGGCGGGCATAGGTGGAAGGGCTGGGAAGGCACAAAGTTCGAACAGGAATCTTGAAAGGTGTTCTCGGCTTGGCAAGAGTCTCTTCGAATGGGGAGAATGCGGGAAGGTGCGCGCAGTGGACTGCAAGAAAGTGGGCATGGACAGGATAGAGGGTAACCTTGCATTTTGATAGGGGTACCGATGGGAGACCGTGAATGGCGAGCATGTGAGTTGGGTTCAGGGGCGAATCAGCATCGGAGCACTCTAGCCTCACTTCGACCTCGGAAGGAATTCTGTCAGGCGAGACAGGTTCAGGGCGTACACTGGCTAAAGACTTCAAAGCACTAGATGTAAAACATGAGACTTGATTCAAGAAAACACTAGCTCAAGAAAACATACTCAGGGCCGAACGGCTCGAACGCATCGCGAATGTACGCGGCAGGGACCTCAGTAAAAGTAGAAGAACAAGCGAGGAGTGCCTCCCGCGGTACCTCCTTGAAAGCCGGACGGGTGAGTTCCTTGGGAAGAGATATAGGTACGGTATTGGACGAGGAAACGATGGGTGCGGCATCAGACATCTCAACGTTGGGAGCAGGTAGAGCGATCATGTTGAACTTGAGCTGTCTGGGAGGTTGCTTGCGGGAGCGACGCGCTGCCTGCTCGGCGGCATATTTATTTGGGTTCCCGTGCCGAGCGCGACGACGATGAGAGAGGCGAGAAGCAAGGGACTTGATAAGAACAGACGGAGGAGTGTTCTCTGTGTTACTGGCATTGCGTTTGGCAGAATTAGACTGAAGGATCATCGTGGCGTTGAGGGAGTCGAGCAGATCTAGTCAACGAAGGCTAGCGTACTTTATACTCCAAAACCGAAAATAGAGCAATCCAATCGGCACACAGAATTCACCATATATGGCAAACAGCACAATGTAAACACAAGCAATCACTGTGCTCAAAAGTTGCCTGAAAAGGGAATAATCACGACCAATCCATCAATACGAACCGAGATAACCTTACTGTCAGGCGCGATTGGGAACAACACCAAGTCCGTTCCCATGGTTTACGGCAATGGGTCCTTGTAGGTCCTTGTAGAATCGCAAAATGGAACAAAGTACCGCTTATTGCATTCCCCGTTCGCCCATCGACCGCAGGTCCGTCGAACAAAGATATCGACGAAAAAGTGTCACAATGGAAACAGTTCTTTAAAATAAGGTCATTTGACCATCAAGGACTGTAACTTGAAGCCCGGACAACAAAGGTCGTTGAAATGCCAGGCACTAGATTAAACCAAGGGGACCCTCGTACACTATAGTGGGTCCGTCAATTTGAGTCGGAGGCCATGCTTCCAGCATAGGAGCCTGCAGTAAGACAGCAAAGAGAAGTGGTTGCAGCTTGTTGGTCTCGTCGCCAGCGCCGTTTTGATTCATAACAATGACAAGACTTAGAGACATTGTTGAGCAGTTCATAAGAGTGCAGCCGTCAATTAGACGCCTTTGTTCAACTTATCCGGCACGTTGACTGTCAGAACAAGGTCAAGTTAGCGCATTGCTACATTGTCTTGCCCGTTGTTCGATGGCATTATGCAGCGTGGCTGTTATATCTGATACCACACGTGGAAAACGTATGTCGATCAGACGATGAACTCACCTTGACACTAAACCGCTGTACGACATAACGGCAAGCCCTCAACAGCCCTCGTCTTGCCCTGGACTTTTATGTGTGCCGCCTTGTTTTCGCAATTGACCTTTATCGCCGTGACGTGAAGCTCGAATCATTATATCCGGAATTGTTGTTAACCTTCTGAATCTCTTCTGGACATTAATTGCCTATCATATATGTATATCCTCCCATGAGCAGGGGCTACTAAATAAACGTTGAGGGCGTCATGGTCATTAATAGGTACGATAGCATGTATTCACCTTGTGATGAGTGGCCGCTTATTGCTTTTCGATCACACAGCGCTTCGGAATACTCTCATCAGGTCGCGACGTTCCTAAAGCAGACCGAGTGTAATCACACCCATGATTGAGAAAGGGAACAAACTCTCGTCACAAGCAGAATGGAATAGCCATTCACCCAACTACACTCAGACCCTTCTTCGCTGGATAAGTACGAGATGGAGTGTTTTGTGATATGTAGAAATGCAGTAGCAGAGCAGCATACATAGACGACTTCGCCCCATCGATCATACGGCCTGCCACATACATGCCTTTGGAAATGACTCACGATGATTGAAGGCCGAGATTTCTCGTGTAGATCCTCGATGTAGCTATTTCAGTCCTTTCTTGACTCGGATTGACGCCCTGTCAAGGTTTAAAGATAATTCCATCGTTCGGGTAGTCATGCAATGCAGAAACTTTTTGTTTGTCAATCATGATGGCTCAACAAATCACGTCCTCATTTTTTTTTACCCACATGGGGGACAATGTAAGCTCAAGCGGACGCAAATCGCGCTGATTGATTGGATCAGCTGATCGCGCCCTTTAATTAGCTTCCGTGGAGGCCGGGCGGAAAAACCATGGTCTACTATGTAAGAGAAAAGCTCAGACAAGGCTCAGACGTCTAGTCAAACAGTAGTAGTTGTGATACAGAACTGAAAGAGCGTGTCTGTCCGACTTGGACTTGACATCCTTCAACAACTAATCTGCTGTGATTAGACTTTCAACCAAGCAGGAGCAATCCTTTGTAGGCTGCCATTGATATAGCCAATGAGATACCTTTGAACTTCTACTCATATATCCATTGCAAAGCCGCCCTGCCCAGTGTAACGAACGCATAAATGGGACCATGGTTGTTCAACTTGTCAGCGAACGTGAGAGCGGCAGCGAATGAAATCCGTTGTCTTGCTAGGCACCATGACAAAGTCAGAGTGGAGTGATGCAAACAACAACAGCATGGCATTTTTGAAATGGATGTGATTTAAAAGCAACGGCTTGATAAAAAACCATGGTCAGGCACTGCTGTCGGATAAATCGAACATAGTGTAGAAGGACTGAAGAACCTCGAAATAGAAGGTTATGTCGAAAGATTTCTTTGTGACTGTGGACAGAAATGGGGTCACCGACCAAATCAAGATACTTGGTGCGTTAAATCGATCTTAAGGCGGCATAAACAGAGTTCATTCATTCATTCAGAAATTACTTAGAAACGTACACTGCCTTGGATCAACGTTAACGTTGGGACAGATTGTATGAAGCATGATTGAATAACCCCATGTGAAGTCAATGGTACAATCAAAGCCTGCTAGAGCCAGAGGGATTTGAGCAGGATACTGTTCCTAGGTCCTCAAACTAGGGTCACATTCAAAAGCAGAGCGCAGTCAATTACAAGACTCAGAGAAAGTCTAGTATCAAAGAGGCACATGAGCTTTCTAGTCTTGCTCTGAGGATCTAAGAATCTGCGCGAAACAAAAACACACCGGAAAATCGAATCAAGCGGTTGCCGACATGCCGAATCATCTCAGATCTCAACCCCTCCGTGAATCTCACAGTGAATACGCATAGAACAATAAGTATGGGTGGGGATACTGATCGGTGTAATCGGTGGTATTGCCCCCAACGGTCCGATGATGTAATTAATTATAACTTGATCATCTTCAGACTTCTTGTTCTTTGGCCCGCGCTGAAGTTCTTAGGGCCTTCGTCACAAATAAAGGAAAGTTGTACCCTTTGTGCCACCAGTCGTGCTTGCGTATGCTCATCACGATGTGGCATGCTCATGGCTTATGATAGTAGACACCGCTATCATGACATCCCAATGCATTCTTTGTCATATAATGGCCATGGGCTTTCTTTCAATGTACGCCATTTGAATACAAAAGATCACGATAACATTGCAAAGTACTCTACTCTACTATGAATCCAGAATACGGTAAATCTTCGACCTACGTCTCTCTGACGTCTCCGAGGAACAGCTCCGAAAGACGTCTTGCCCTCTCACATATCACGAATCACAAAGGTGATCATAGCCGGAGGAGCTCTTACGCTGTCTCTCTTGACAATGAAAGTGCTGCGTCTTGCCAAGCTAGCTCTTCAACAAGATCATCTCCGAAACTATGTAGGCCTGCCTCGACTGAGAAACTTCGTCTGGATAAAACCCAACCTATAATTGCGGCTTCGGGAAAACAGCCCCTGTCCACCATTGGGATTGAGCTAGTTCATGATCCTAGTCCGGGTCCGTATGCGCGCATCTGCCACCTCAAGTTTGAAGGCTACGGAGAGGTTATTGTCGCGCGAGAATTGGATCTGCAATGGATTATTGGTAGGTCCTGTGGGCGAATTGTCGCGCTGAAGGTTTTCGGAAAGAAGAAAATCGAGGAAGAAGAATTGGAACATGTGGTGCTGAACGAGCTTGACGCTTACCGCAAAATAGAGAAAAGCCGTGCATTGGGAAAAGGATTTATCATGTGGCCGGTGTCAGCATTTGAAACCCTAGACCATGTTGTCTTCCTCATGGTCAGTGATTTGATAAAGGTCCCGAATAGACTGATAAGGAATGGATAGGATTTTCTCCCCTGGACTCTGTCTGATATTTTAGTGAAGGATCGTGGTAAACGCCATAACTTTAAACGACGTTGGGTAGCCCAGATGGTGAATCAACACACGATCATAACATTTACGCACATAGAAACATCTCTATCACAGGCTCGAGGAATATCGGCTATTCACATCATTGGACTCATTCACAGGGACATTCAGCCGGAGAACATCCTCCTCGACAGGTACTATAACGTTCGCATCGGTGGTTTTGCTCGTGTCTATGTCCATCCAGGTGACATAGTCAATATCGACGATCTACAATCCAGCGACATTGTAGGCACCTGGCCTTATATGGCTCCTGAGATCGTCAAACTCAGAGAAGGACGTCACAAGGAACCCTACTCTGCAACTGTGGACTACTGGTCTCTGGGTTGCATTGTATATGAGTTGGAGTCGGCGACGCACAAGGTCCGCTGGTTGTTAGATGGATGTTTTACTGATTGAAAGAGAAAACCCTTTCCATTAGCATAGGCCAATGTTCAAAAAATACAGAGATGTCATTCGCTATGCCGCATATCAGGCCATCGAACTGCCTTATCCATCATTTGAAGGAATGTCCGAAGACGCAAAATCGTTAATATCTGGGGTATGTCCGTCTCTATTCACTAGCTCAACATAAATAGATCTATTATAGCTGGTTTGTTTTGATCCTGATGAACGGATGGGAAATATAGAGCTGAGGCAGCATCCGTACTTCAAGGATGACTCGGGGTATGGATCAACATGCATGTGATCGTCAAACAAGTACTGATACTTGATCTCAGCGCAAGTGAGTTCAACAAACTAGGAAAAGGTGAGTACCGATACGTTTGTTCAGGCCACAGAGACTTGAGCAAGTTTACTCTGTAGCACCTTCAAAACGATCATCTGATGATGATATTCCCTGGGTCAAAATGGACGATGAAAGTGCTCGCCGACCTGTAATTTACCGCCCTTTGGACCATTTGACTCAAGTACCGTCGAATGCGGAAGGGAAGGTGGACTTTTCCCAGTTTCGATGGAATTGTCCCACCGAGGTGCCTGAGAAGAAGCGCCGAAAGTCAGACCTGATTTTGTTTTCTTGCTGATGTACTATATGTTATTCAAACCTATCGAGTGGGTTGTTTTTGAGAGTTCGATGGACTTGTCCGAGGTTTATGTGTCCCTTGTCATCTGTCACTTTTTGGCTTGTCTATGGAAACGTTGGTTGACAGAAAGTCGACCGGGATTCATCGTGATTGAGACCGTGATTGAGACTTTCAACTCTTTGGGCTGCTCTTACCCGGAGTTTTCCCCGGGAAATTCCATAAATTGATCGAAGCAACCCCGCGAAGCGTAGACGGGTAATGAAATCCCGGGACTTAAATTATCTGCGCTGAAGAAGAGCATAACCGGAAAATAAAATATGACACACTGGTGGCTTTACCCGTTGCAGCCTCCTTAAAAGTCCTGATTCTCTCCACCACGGACTCCATTGCATCCTTCATCAACACCTCAAGCCGCATAGTCAGCTTGAATTCTATCTTTTCAATCCCCACCGCCTATTCGACTATTCGACAGCTCCACACATCAACTTCTGCCGCCTGCTTCATGTTGAGCTGATTGTCAGAACTGCTTTCGCACCATCTAACCCACTTTCTGACGAACAAAGATATACACCGCATCGAGACATGTAACGATTGTTTCATTCGATTGGCTGATACGGTGCTCGCGAGTGTTACCGTCCTACTTTATTGCTGCTAGCCCGACGCCACCCAGAGAGGGCGTGTCCAGCCCAACGATAAACGACATATTAGGCCACCAAAGGAAACCTTGACTCGGGGCTACCTAAATAAAGGGGGATAAAACCCATACTAAACCTAAGAAGACAGGAACAAGACTCCGTGATCTGCGCATATCCGAGAATTTTTGTTGTCATTCAAAGGCGACTATTGATTGTTTTGGAGTGGCTTGCGTCGTGTACGCTGGGTATGGGATGGAGATGATGTTGGAGTGTCAGTATTTTTGGCAAGCGGCAGATCTAGAGTTAAGCGATTGCTGACGACACGGCCAGTCAAGAAAGTTTATGTCAATGTTCCTACGGTATTCGCTGACCTTGCATTGACCGTTCTATAGGTGTGCAGGTCACCAGTGGAGACGGCAAGTTTAGATGTACTTGAGCATCACTGTTGCTTAGAATTGATGCGCTTGAGAAACAAACGCTCTCGAATTTATCGCTATGGAATGGATACATGTACACCAGCATATCGGCATTGATTCGTGATGACGGGTCAGGTGTACTTTCCAGGGGTTCAATTGTTAGGCGGTTGGTTAGGAAATGACAAATACAGAAGGCTTCGTTTACATGGGCGCAAGAGTTCAGAACGTCGTCGTTTGACATTTTCACGCGCGGTTCCATCAGAGGTCCGTGCCCGCTGCCATAGCCGCAACAAGAAAGAATCGTTTGTGGTCCCACGTGCTAACTCGCCTAGAGCAATTATCGCCAGCTCCAGGTTGACGGATAGAAAATAAAATCTCTAGATCAACTGTAGTGATCGAGGGTGAAAACTTGAAAACCGCCAACGCCAACGCCAGCGAACAAGAGGTTTAGGAGTCCAGAAAAGGGGAGCTGCCGCTGCCAAGGAAGGTCACGGAGCTGCGGACAAGTTAACTACAAGGGTAGATAGGGACAAAAACGAGCCGGTTCGCAGACATTGCAGATTTTGAGTGGGCGGGATCAGCCGAGTGGCGGTGCTGTTTGGCTTGGGTTGTGTGGGCTTGGTTCTCCAGGCGACAACATCGGTTCACCTCTGACCACCATCCACGACGATGTCCAGAGTGGGGCCCACCAGCAACGATGGCTACCCCTCCTCGTCGTCGCCCCCGTCGACGGACAACCAACATGACCCCTTCAGCAACAGCAATAGCCAGCGACGATACTACGACAACGAGTCCGACAATGCTGACTATGGTCGTCGTGATACTTATGCCTCCGACAGCAGCAACCCCGGCCTCAACGACCAGAATTTCTACGACCAACATGGTACCTACGATCCTTATCGTAAGTATGCACAGTGCACGACCTTCCTTGCCCTCTCATTTCTCGTGTAGCACCTCAAGACACCGATTCAGACGTTGACGTTTACGGGCAAAAGTATACACCCTCCGCAGAGTCTATATCGCCTGCAGGACAGCCTCGCATGGGCCAGCCGGACTCGTCAACACCAACTTTCATGGACTATGGCGGTCCAGCAGGCGCCCGCGAGGCATACCCGGCATGGAGTTCTGAACGTCAAATCCCCCTTTCTAAGGAAGAAATAGAAGACATCTTCCTTGATCTCACTCAGAAGTTTGGCTTCCAGAGGGATTCAATGCGGAATATGGTGAGTGCTGGTTATTCTTGTCTTTCGGCGTTTGTTCGCCACCCGCGAGAACTTGACTGAATATGGTCGTCAACGCATCATGCGCCCCACCTCGTGTCATGTCTTCGAACTACTGTTGTCAACAAGGCAGTTGGGGCGAGGGGATGTGATTTTTTTGCAATCGTTGCGCTCATGAAGAGGAGGCGGGGGGTGCTGTGCACAACTCCTCTTCCATTCTTAGCATTTTGTGGAGCGGTGACATGTGTCATTATTCCGTGGCTTTGCGGGCCCGCTGGTTCCCGTTCTTCGCAGAGGCTGCAAACCAATTTATTGTATGTGCCTCGTGGCCAGACGTCGGCGTCCGGCGACACCGCTTCAGGACTTCCCTTCTTCCTTTCCCGCGTCGTTACTCATCAGTAATGATCTGTGCTGACTACTTGATACAGTTCGACTTCCTGATGCAACTGCTCGATAGTCGGGCGTCACGTATGTCACCGAATCAAGCCCTTCTTACACTTCACGCGGACTACATCGGCGGACACAACGCCAATTACCGCAAATGGTATTTTGCTGCTCAGCTCGACCTTGACGATGCCGTAGGTCACGTCCAAAACCCCGGACTTACTCGTCTCAAGTCGAAGCGAGGCAAGGACAGGAGACCGAGTCATGAAAAATCCCTGAACAATGCTCTTGAGCGCTGGAGACAGGCGATGCATAATATGTCGCAGTATGATCGATTAAGGCAGATTGCGCTATACCTATTACTCTGGGGTGAAGCCGCTCAAGTGCGGTTTGTCCCTGAGTGCCTGTGTTTTATCTTCAAGTGCGCAGACGACTACTATCGGTCATCAGACTGTCAGAATAGGGTGGAACCTGTACCGGAAGGACTTTACCTGAAGAATGTCGTCAAGCCACTTTACCGATTCATGCGAGACCAGGGCTATGAGGTTGTTGACGGCAAGTTTGTGAGAAAGGAGAAAGACCATGATGAGATAATTGGTTACGACGATGTCAATCAACTATTCTGGTATCCCGAGGGCATCGCTCGGATCGTCCTCGTGGACAAAGTGCGTTCTTACCATCTGTATAAACTTATTGAGACTAAACAAGGCACGTGCAGACACGGCTTGTGGACCTTCCTCCAGCCTCACGATGGATGAGGTTTAATCAGGTAGACTGGGATCGAGCCTTCTTCAAGACTTATTATGAGAAACGTTCGTTCGGTCACCTCCTCGTCAACTTCAACCGGATTTGGGTCATTCACATCGCTATGTACTACTTTTACACGGCCTTCAACTCGCCGACGATCTATCAGACGATCCCCCCATCACCTGCATTGTCTTGGAGTTTTACAGCTCTCGGTGGAGCAGTCGCAACAGTAATAATGATATGTGCCACCCTCGCAGAGTTTTCCTATATACCAACAACGTGGAACAACTCATCTCACCTCACACGTCGACTCGTCTTCCTCCTCATTACCCTGGCGCTTACCTGTGGACCTACAATCTATGTCGCTATCGCTGAGCATGGCTCCAGCCCTGGTGGGTCACTCGCATATATCCTCGGTATTGTTCAATTTTTCATCTCGGTTGCGGCGACGCTGCTCTTCGCTGTCATGCCTTCCGGGCGCATGTTCGGCGATCGAGTCGCAGGCAAGTCACGCAAATACCTTGCCAGCCAGACATTCACGGCCTCATACCCCTCTCTCGAGCGTACCCCGCGCCTCGGATCCATTTTCCTCTGGTTCCTCGTCTTTGGCTGCAAGTTTACGGAATCGTACTTTTTCCTGACATTGTCTTTCAAGGACCCAATACGTGTCATGGTCCACATGAAAGTACAGGCGTGCAATGACAAGTACTTTGGCAACAATCTTTGTACCAATCAGGCCGCATTCACACTGACAATCATGTACATCATGGACCTTGTACTCTTCTTCCTGGATACGTTCCTCTGGTATATTATATGGAACACTGTGTACAGTATTGGAAGGTCGTTCAGTCTAGGACTCTCGATTTGGACACCATGGAAGGATATCTATACACGCCTCCCGAAACGGATATATGCCAAATTGTTGGCGACGGGGGATATGGAGGTCAAGTACAAGCCCAAGGTATATTTACCTTTCCCTTCTTACGCTTTGCGATTGTTGACATAGCATTGAGGTCCTGGTATCGCAAATCTGGAACGCGATTATCATATCCATGTACAGGGAGCACTTGCTCTCCATTGATCATGTACAGAAGCTGCTCTATCACCAAGTCGACACTGGTGCTGGCGGTAGACGGTCTCTGCGTGCCCCTCCGTTCTTTATTGCTCAGGGTGACAAGACTAATAAGGGGGAGTTCTTCCCTGCTGGAAGCGAAGCCGAACGCCGCATATCGTTCTTTGCGCAGAGTTTAACAACGGACATTCCTGCGCCGCTGCCCGTTGATGCTATGCCTACGTTTACGGTACTAACTCCTCATTATAGCGAGAAGGTAAGCTTGCATTGTCTTGGCCATGTTTTGTGTTGACCATCCTTTAGACATTGCTTTCTCTACGTGAGATTATTCGTGAAGAGGATCAGAACACACGCGTCACGCTCTTGGAGTACCTGAAGCAGCTGCACCCAATTGAATGGGAGAACTTCGTTAAGGATACGAAGATCCTTGCGGAGGAGTCGGCGATGTTCAATGGCCCAAATCCTTTTGCTGGCGATGAGAAGGGTCCGTCAAAGGCTGACGACCTGCCATTCTATTTCATTGGTTTCAAGAGCGCTGCGCCTGAGTTCACTCTTCGTACCCGAATCTGGGCCTCCCTTCGTGCACAGACCCTCTATCGGACCGTTTCGGGCATGATGAACTACTCCAAGGCTATCAAGCTGCTCTATCGAGTCGAGAATCCCGAGGTTGTACAGCTCTTCGGGGGTAATACAGACAAGCTCGAACGCGAGCTCGAACGCATGGCCCGTCGCAAGTTCAAGTTTTTGGTGTCAATGCAACGATATTCCAAATTTAACAAGGAGGAGCATGAAAATGCAGAATTCTTGTTGCGCGCCTACCCCGACCTGCAGATCGCCTACCTCGAAGAAGAGCCTCCTCGCAAGGACGGCGGCGACCCCCGTATCTTCTCGTCACTCATCGACGGTCATAGCGAGTTTATCCCCGAGACAGGGCGTCGCCGACCCAAGTTCCGCATCGAGCTCCCTGGTAATCCTATCCTTGGTGATGGTAAATCGGATAATCAGAACCATGCGATCATTTTCTATCGTGGAGAGTATCTTCAGCTTATCGACGCCAACCAGGACAATTATCTCGAGGAGTGTCTCAAGATCCGCAACATCCTTGGAGAATTCGAGGAGTACGTCGTGTCGACACAGAGTCCGTACGCGCAGTGGGGCCACAAAGACTTTAAGAAGCCTCCTGTCGCCATCGTCGGTGCCCGCGAGTATATTTTCTCAGAAAACATTGGTATTCTGGGTGATCTTGCGGCTGGGAAGGAACAAACGTTCGGTACTCTGGCGGCTCGTTCAATGGCGTGGATAGGGGGCAAGCTCCACTATGGACATCCTGATTTCTTGAATGGGCTCTATATGGCGACGCGTGGTGGAGTGTCAAAGGCACAGAAGGGTTTGCATCTCAACGAGGATATTTACGCTGGCATGAATGCGTTCGGTCGAGGCGCACGGATCAAGCATACGGAGTACTACCAGTGTGGCAAGGGCAGAGACCTAGGGTTTGGAACGATTTTGAACTTCCAGACTAAGATTGGTACTGGAATGGGTGAGCAAATGTTGAGTCGCGAATATTATTATTTGGGAACACAGCTGCCGATCGATCGGTTCTTGACCTTCTACTACGGTCATCCTGGGTTCCACATAAACAACATGCTTGTCATTCTTTCGGTACAGATCTTCATTGTCACTCGTATGCGTTTCTGCCTCGTGTTCTAGTTCACAACTGATTGAATGTTTGCTTAGTCGTGTTCTTGGGTACCCTGAATTCGCAGCTCGTGATTTGCAAGTACACCGATGTAGGGCAATTTCTTGGCGGGCAGGCCGGGTGCTATAACCTTGTGCCTGTCTTTGACTGGATTCGCCGGTGCATCATCAGTATCTTCCTGGTGTTCATGATCGCTTTCCTACCGCTGTTCCTTCAAGGCATGTTTTCTGGTTTCTCTTGACATGTCTTTACTCATTGTCTGCGTAGAATTGGTGGAGCGGGGAACAATCAAAGCCATCATACGTCTCGCGAAACAATTCGGGTCTTTGTCTCCTGTCTTCGAGATCTTTTCGACTCAGATCTACACCCACTCGATTTTAAGCAATTTGACACTCGGTGGTGCCCGGTACATCGCTACAGGCCGTGGATTTGCGACAACGAGGATCTATTTCAACATTTTGTTCTCTCGATTTGCAGGGCCAGGTATCTATCTTGGGATGAGGACACTCATATCCCTGCTCTATGTCACGTTGACGCTGTGGACACCATATCTCATTTATTTCTGGATCTCAATCGTTTCGCTATGTCTTGCTCCTTTCCTTTTTAATCCCCACCAGTTCGTTTTCTCAGACTTTATCATTGATTATAGGTAAACCGCCTTTATTTTTTCTCGCACAAGTGTCTTAATTTCCTGATAGGGAATTTTTGAGATGGATGTGTCGTGGCAATTCACGCTCTCACAACAATTCGTGGATTGGATATTGTCGACTTTCGCGGACAATGATCACTGGCTACAAGAAAAAGAGGCTTGGTCATCCATCCGAAAAGCTATCTGGTGACGTTCCACGTGCTGGTTGGCGCGCGGTTCTGTTCTCCGAAGTCATTTTCCCCGTTTTCATGGCCATTCTGTTCATTATCGCCTACATGTTCGTCAAGTCCTTCCCAGGGTCTAATGGGAAGCAACCTCCAAGTCCGTTGATCCGTATTGCTGTCATTTCCCTCGGCCCTATCGTTTGGAATGCAGCTGTCCTCTTGACACTCTTCCTGTTCTCCCTTTTCCTCGGCCCGATGCTTGAAGCAACTTTCCCGAACTTCGGAACCATGATGGCTTTTATTGCTCACGTACTGGGCGTAATTGGGATGATTGGTTTTTTCGAATTCCTTGTAAGTTTACGTTCCATGATGCACAAATCAGTTGATAATGTTGAGTTGTATTTTCCCAGTGGTTCCTTGAACTTTGGGACGTGACGCATGCTGTTCTTGGCCTCATCGCTGTGATCGCGATACAGCGTGCGGTACACAAAATTCTCATTGCGGTTTTCCTTTCCCGCGAATTCAAGCATGATGAAACTAACCGTGCATGGTGGAGCGGTCGGTGGTATGGACGCGGCCTTGGTGCACATGTTATGTCTCAACCTCCTCGTGAATTCCTTGTCAAAATCATCGAACTGTCTCTGTGGAGTTCTGATTTACTTCTTGGACATGTGCTACTGTTCATGCTGACACCGCCTATTTTGATCCCTTATTTTGATCGCTTCCATGCGACGATACTTTGTGAGTCTGATATCTCCGCCTACAGCTCTTAAACTAATTCGTCTCAGTCTGGCTCCGGCCCTCGAAACAAATTCGTGCCCCTCTTTACTCAATCAAGCAAAAAAAGCAACGCCGCTGGCTTGTGAGCCCTTTTTATATGTTTGATTCCACTTATGAACGCTAAGAGTTGTCAAGGTCCTCAAGTACGGCATTATCTACATACTTGTAATTGCCATTTTTGTGGTCCTCATCGCATTACGTAAGTCTGGTGAGAATTGAAACGTTTTTCAGTGTCACTAAATCGCCTATGCACAGCCGCCGTCTTTCGTACTAGTCTACATCTCAACTGCACACTTTGCCAAAGTTTGTAAGCATTCTAATTCTATTGCTCACTTAGACTTTCCCGCACCATATTGTGATCTCTCATTTCTCGACTCCGCGCATCGGACCATTCTCATGGACGCTGCGACAATTACTTTCGAACTGTTACGGATCACGTTTACAAGGACATTTATACTGTATACCTACAATATGAGCCATTTGAGGGTCTTTTTTCTGGCTGCGTGTTCAAATATGTTCAGGAGAAATTGTGTTGGATGCGAAGTGCGTTCCTCTTTGACACCGAGGATCACCGGCCACAGTAGCCTCCAATGACAACTTTAGGACGGCAAACCTAGCCGATGGCCGGGTCTTTCGCTTTCAATAGAAGTCGCTCTTGTCACGAGGTCTCAGTGACTGCATGGATATCCTTTCCGCTTGAGGTTGTTGATTGACATGTCAACTTCGTTCGATCGGGACTCGTTCCAACAATTGTTCTTTCATCTATATCATATGACAATCCCGGCTTGCAGGCAAGGTATAAAGGGAAAGTACCTTGTTCAACCCTTGAGACAAACGGTGGTTGTAATCAACTATGAGAGTTGTCGCTTTCTCTTTGCTTGTCTTCTTCTCTAGGACTTCTGCTCGAACATTCACGGTATATTATAACCTTGTTCAAGGCTCGCAATTTCTCACAAGCTTCTCGTGAAGGTCTACAATGCTTGTCCGTTTACTATCTGGTAAGTGCTGTGATGTTCTTACAATTTGTTAACTCGAGAACGTTACAATTAGGCCCGCGGTAGGTTGTTGACCTTGTCTTCAGTCACCTACTGACTAGCCCAGATTTTCACCGATCTCAATGTAGCTCCGAACGTCCCGAGCCAACCAACCGGGTATGATGGTCCTTGCGCAAGTTTCCTTCTTTTTGACTTCCAGCTCGCAGTTGGGAAGCACCAGAGTGGAACGCAGTGAGCTTCTCTGTCCCGGATAATTGGAAGTCTGGGAGGATCTGGGTACGACATCCATTCATACTTGAAATAAGTTTCTATTCATGTCATATTCAACAGGCGCGTCGTAACTGCGACTTTTCCACAAACCCTGGTCCCAATTCCTGCCTTGACGGAGGCTGCAACGGTGGTCTCCTTTGCGATCCCCACACCGGAACCGTAAGTACCTGCTCATATCATTTCTTATCTATAATGAATTGCGGAAACGACAGGGTGTCCCTCCAGCCACAGTCGCAGAGTTCACTTTGCAAGCAGACGGCAATCAGGACTTTTACGATGGTAATTATCAAGATCCCTGATAATCTGTAACGGTAATCTCCTAGGCCTTCCTTCACAGTATCCCTCGTTGACGGATATAATCTTCCCATGAGGATTACCAACAATAAAGGCTGCCCTGTTGCCGATTGTCCTGTGGATCTTGGGCCAAACTGTGCGCCCGTTGTACAAATGTCTTGAATAGATATCTGATTCCTGCACAGGCCCGGCGCCTTTGAAGGGTCCATTTGACTCCACCGGTTTCCCTGTGGGCTGTAAAAGTGCTTGTCTGGCTAATCTCGATGGAAATCAAGGTTTGCATTTGCAATATCTGCTCAAGTCCTGACTGTAACGGCTTTCAATGTCTAGCAAACTCTGCCAATTGTTGTTCAGGCTCGCACAACACGCCTGCTACCTGTCCCCCTTCTGGTATGTCCCATATCTCTGCGTTTCTCTCACTCTATCTCACTTTCTACGAGGTGTTGAGTTCTACTCATACTTTAAAGATAATTGTCCGAATTCTTATGCTTACGCATTTGATGAGTCAAGTGGGACAGCATTGTGGACTTGCGATTCGGCCCTTGCAGCTGATTATACGATCACTTTCTGCCCCTGATAGCGAGATTTGGGGACCAAATGTTTAAATCTTGACTCCTTTGGATGTTCCGAGCGAGCATTGATATGACTATTGACCTCAGACTATTATCATTCATTCAAATACCAATGGATCAGATGCAGCCTACTGATTATCGCGGTCAATATGAAATGGATTATTTGAAATGCATAACACTATTAGGTAGATACTCTACAGTCCATTGAGCTGAGTCAAATACGGTTCTCTACCACCGACTGAGGCCCAGTAACACAAGTTTGCATTGCAGGAATAACTTTACGGCGTGTACTAACCTGAGTGTGACCTGCAAGGATGCAAACAGGACATCAATGCATACTTATGATGCTAGCACACTTTGCTTCATTCTAACAAGAATACTATTGCCATAATTAACTCCCTTTTTGCAGACTTCTACCTTTGGAGATTAGTAGAACTACAAGTAACAAGATAGCAATACAGTAATCTAATTAATATATAATCTTGGATTACCTACATTGCTTGTGTGGTTTCCTTACCACAAGGAGGGGGTTGTGGTGGCTCAGCTGGCACCATCACAGTCCTCAGGGGGGTCACATGATCTTCTAAGTGCAAGGTTGGGGGTTCAACTCCTGGCTAAGTGTGCCTGTGTGGAAAACACCTTAGACACCACATGGGTTATTCAATGCTGCTGGGTAGCCACCATCCTCATGTGCTTGCTAGGAAGGCTTTGTAGTGCAGGCCACAAGTTAGGATGACTAACATGCATGTGATTTAATGAAGCAATGTGATCATTATGCTTGTG
>JAGDQM010000072.1:0-17555 GCA_017580835.1 Termitomyces bulborhizus
TTCGGATAAAAAAGTAGTATTTGGTGGATTAATAATCCGTAGGTTTTTTTAATCTTTTCTTCTTTTAAGCCTTTTTTTGATCCTTATGCACCCCCCTTCCGGCAATGGGGCAATGGGGCAATGGCCAGCTATTGCTCCTACGGACTACGGAGTATTCGCGGACTACGGACTACGGACTACGGAAGGAGACATTGTTAAGTAAAAATCCTAAAGATTGGGCAATCAGCAGGAAACCAAATTGTAATTTAAGATCAAGATGATATTTTTGATGGTACAAAAGATGATGTGGGGAGCGAGCAGCTGCCAGTGGTCCACAGACATACAACATTTCAAAGGTGTGACTAAGAGCAGCAACATAGCATGACAATAATCGAGTGGGTGTACATATTAAGCGCCGATTTACTCTGCGCAGATTTGTGGAAGGAGCTTTATATGGAGTGGGAGAGCATTCCCGTTTTCGCGCTATTCCTGATCAAATGGTCCGGTCGACGGGGTATTCGGTCTGTTGTATTGACGACCTGCTTTGCCACCGGCCAACAACTGGTTCCATTCCCTTCTTTGGATAAAACGGGGCGTGGAGTCAAATTATTGAAACGAATTGTCCAGCGTAAGGCTCCTGTCTGTATCTGTGGAAAGATAAGCTTTACGGACATTAATAGCGAATGAAAGGCTATCCCTTTAGATCTTGACGATCCAACATTGAACAGGATTGATTTCGAGATGACAAGATTCACTCAGATGAGCGCCGCAGGATTGGATTATGTGTATGTGGTTAGCATAGTTAGAGTGTGCGAAACAGTCAAGAGTGTCAGGGGTCTTCTGCTATATTGATCAAGCGATCACACATTAGTACCGAGGTTTGCTACTATCCTCTGTTCACTGCGTACACGAGCTTCATTGCTCATCCTTCCTTTACGACTTATTGTGCCTTATTGCCGTGCTGGTTCTCGGTATCAAAAGCCTCTGGGGCAATTTTTCGGCGTGTTCTAGGCCAAGGGCAGATCGCCAGCGGTTCAATAACTCATGTCTTTCCCGAGGCGAAACATGCCGGAGCCGGGAGACCTCACTGACGAGGAGAACGACGACACCATCGATCCCGAGCTGCGTCTGCGCACCGTACGTACAGCTGCGTCTGCAATTGCAGAATCAATCAAGTCAGAACGCCGCGCGGAGCGGAGGAAGAAGAGTATTCGTTCGACTTCGAGATTTTTTCGCAAGAGTGCGACTTCCAAAAAATCACAGCCTGCTCCTGCTGAGGCGGGTCCGTCCAAAATTGCAGGCGTACGGCGAAATGTACATGTCAATCACCCATTGTCGGCAATGGAGGTTGATCACCATGGCGAGCCGTTAGTACGATATCGGAGGAATAAAGTGCGGACGACAAGTAAGTCTCCTTCCATCATTGTTCCCGCCATTTCTAATACCAATTAGAATACAATCTCATCTCGTTTGTCCCAAAAAACTTGTATGAACAATTCAGAAGGTTCATGTTTCATGAATTTGTCTACATTCAACTTTAACGATTCATGCAGGGTTGCCAACCTGTTCTTCTTGGCACTCGTTGTTGTACAGCGTTAGTGTCGATTCATTATCACCCTCTTCCTGCTGAGATTCCAATCGACAGTGTTCCCCGTTTTTGGAGCTGCGGCCGGTAGTATATCAGTCCTACCATTAGCCTTCATCCTAGCCGTCACAGCGCTCAAAGATGGTATTGAAGATTACCGGCGTGGGATACTTGACGAAGAAGTTAATAATTCGGGCGTCACAAAACTTGCTGGAGGATGGGTGAACGTGAACCAACCTACTGACCCCCGGCCATGGATTGAGAGACTATTGGGATTGAATCCGCCGGGGAAAGTGTCGAAGGGTGTACGGAAGCTGAGGGACCGTGAGGTGGGCAAAGCAGAGGCTGGGATTAGGATTATGCTGGATAAGGCAGGCGAGTCAAGTACGGGCTTACAGACACCGCCCGACATCGACCTTCGCCGTGGTGCAGGAGGGCGGAGACTTGACGACATCCAGAGCATCGATTCTCACAGCTATCCTCCCTCTTTACCACGCGGAGCATCCCAATCATCACTCGGCGACTCCTCGACCACTTTGACAAAGGCTCCATCAGACCCGTTCGGCTCTATGTCGCAGTATCAGCAGTCGATTCACTCGCACTCGACCATGGGTGTCATTGACTGGGAGAGGCGGATAGGTGGTACTGCGCGATGGGAAAGGACGCTTTGGAAAAAGTTGGAGGTGGGAGATATTGTTCTATTGCGGGACAACGATCAAGTGCCAGCGGATATCGTCGTTCTCTCGACTTCGGATGCGGATAGCATGTGCTACTTGGAGACGAAGAACTTAGACGGCGAGACGAATCTTAAGCCCAGAAAAGCCGTTAGGGTGACGTCGACCATCCAGTCTGAGGAGGACATCGAGCGTGCATCTTTTTATCTCGATTCGGAGCCACCACATCAGAACCTGTATCTGTATCACGGAGTGATGCGTTACAAGGACGCATTAACAGGGGAGCAGAAGCAGGAGTCCGTCACTATTAACGAGCTTTTGCTTCGTGGATGTATGCTCCGCAATACGAGCTGGGTAATTGGGTTGGTTGTGTTCACGGGTGCAGATACCAAGATCATGCTGAATGGCGGTGACACCCCTTCCAAGCGGAGCAGAATTGAGCGGGAGACCAACTTCAATGTTCTCGTCAACTTTGTCGTGTTGACTCTCATGTGTCTGATCTCAGCCATCTTGAGTGGTATTCAAGACTCGCGTTCAGCCACAAGTTCATTTCTCTTTGAACAGGGCGTCGACGCCACAAACTCTGCTGTTGTGAATGCTCTCGTCACATTCGTGTAGGTCTTGGTGCGTCGGTGGAATAAACAAGCTCTTACCAAATAAATTTCCAGGTCCTGCCTCATCGCCTTCCAGAACATCGTTCCTATTTCACTCTACATTTCCATCGAGATTGTCAAGACCATCCAGGCGTACTTCATTTCTCAAGACGTCGACATGTATTACCAATCTTACGACACACCGTGTATACCTAAGACTTGGAACATTTCCGACGATCTCGGCCAGATCGAATACATCTTCTCCGACAAGACGGGTACGCTCACGCAGAATGTTATGGAGTTTCAGAAGTGCTCTATCCGCGGCGTTCCATACGGCGAGGGCATGACGGAGGCACAACGTGGTGCAGCGACTCGCGAGGGAAGGGCCGACACAGTTGACCCAGAGGAATTTAACGAGAAGCTCGCGACGCTCAAGCAGCAGATGCTTACCACAATGGAACGCGCGTTCAAGAACCGGTATCTCCAGTCTGGCAAAATGACACTAGTGTCACCACAGCTTGCTGATGAGTTTACCAATCGCGCTTCCGATCAGCGTGCACACATCGTCGCGTTCTTTCGAGCCCTCGCTATCTGCCATAGCGTCCTCGCGGAGAAGCCTGACCAACAAGCCGAGCCGTACCGCGTGGAGTATAAGGCTGAGTCTCCGGACGAGGCTGCGCTGGTGTCGGCCGCTCGTGATGCCGGCTTCCCGTTCTTAGGCAAATCGAAGGATGGAATCGACATTGAGGTGATGGGGCAGCGGGAGCGGTATACGCCATTGAAGATGCTCGAGTTCAACAGCACACGGAAGCGTATGAGTGTGATTGTGCGAAACCCGGAGGGCAGATTGGTCTTGTACACTAAGGGCGCGGATAGTGTCATCTACGAGCGGCTCGCGAACGATCACGACCCAGCGTTGAAGGAGAAGACGAGCAAAGACATGGAGACATTCGCGAATAGTGGGCTGAGGACGTTGTGTATCGCGTATCGGTATCTGAATGAGGACGAGTATCTGTCGTGGTCAAAGAAATACGACGATGCGACTAATGCCATCGAAAACCGCGAGGAGGAGATAGACAAAGCGAATGAGCTGATCGAGCATTCGTTATATATCCTGGGTGCCACGGCATTGGAAGATAAGTTGCAGGAGGGCGTGCCCGAGGCGATAGAAATTCTTCACCAAGCTGGCATCAAGTTATGGATATTGACAGGTGAGTCCTCTTTTCTGTGTACGCGCTTCTGCGTCAAACACGAACGTCATGTCTGCTAGGTGACAAACTCCAAACGGCTATTGAAATTGGCTTCAGTTGCAACCTCCTCAAGAACAACATGGACATTATGATCTTGTCAGCCGACTCCATGGAGAAGACTCGCTCTCAAATTGAAGGCGGTCTAAACAAGATTGCTTCGGTCCTCGGTCCACCATCATTGGACCCGCGCAAGCGTGGCTTCTTCCCCGGTGCTCAAGCGTCTTTTGCTGTAGTCATCGATGGTGATACGCTGCGCCACGCTTTGTCTCCAGAGCTCAAGGAGTTGTTCCTTAGCCTCGGTACCCAATGCGAGACCGTCGTGTGTTGTCGCGTATCTCCTGCTCAGAAGGCTTTGACAGTCAAACTCGTTCGTTATGCTCGAATCTACGAAGCACTGCAGAGGCTGACATCTACGCTCTCACATAGGTCAAAGACGGGAGAAATGCAATGACGTTATCTATAGGCGACGGTGCGAATGATGTGGCGATGATTCAGGAGGCGAACATCGGTGTGGGACTGTTTGGACTGGAGGGTTCTCAAGCTGCCATGTCGGCCGATTATGCGTTTGGCCAGTTCAGATTCCTGACCAAACTTCTCCTTGTTCACGGGCGCTGGTCGTACCAAAGAGTCGCAGACATGCACAGTAATTTCTTCTACAAGGTGAAGTCATTATCTCATACGCCATTGTTACATCTTTCTCACTGAATTTTAGAATGTTATCTGGACTCTTGCTTTGTTCTGGTTTCTTCCCTTCAACAGGTTCGTGTCACTTTCCTTGACTATAATCCGAAAATAACTTGACATTTGATATACTAACAGCTTTGATGCGACCTACCTGTACCAATATACATTTGTCTTATCGTATAACCTTGTATTTACCTCTTTACCCGTCATTGTCCTCGGAGGTGTGCCCCAGCCTCTTGTCCTTCGTCTTTCCAACTGATGTTGGGGCTTCCATAGCTTTTGACCAAGACATCAATGCCAAGGCAGCCCTTGCATTCCCTCAACTTTACGTCCGCGGCATCCGCGGTTTAGAATACACCCGCACCAAATTCTGGCTCTACATGTTCGACGGTTTATATCAATCTGCTGTCGTATTTTTCTTCCCGTACCTTGTGTGGACACTTGGTTTAACTGCGTCGTGGAATGGAAAAGGGATTGAATCGTTATCGGAATTCGGGACAACAGTAGCGGTGTCTGCGATCTTTGCAGCTAATTCCTATGTTGGGCTAAACACCAATTAGTGTGTCACTTCTCTTCTTTCAAAAGCCGTCCTGACAAGTCAATTCAGCTGGACAGTAATCACATGGGTTGTGGTTTTCGGATCGACTATTATCATGTTACTTTGGATTGTCATCTATTCCTTCTTCTTAACGAAAGATTTCGTCGATGAGGTGATAATCCTGTTCGGCGGTATCACCTTCTGGGCGACTGTCCTTCTCGCTGCTTCCGTTGCACTTGGTAAATATTGATCACCATCAGCTTCTTGTTTTCGATTCTTGTGCTGATCGAAATCCTAGCTCCGAGGTTTGTCGTGAAATTCTTCACAACAGTCTATACCCCATTAGACAAAGATATCGTGAGAGAAATGTGGGTAAACGGGGATCTCAAAGATCAGCTTGGTTTGAAGCATCGGAGGGCCAAGAAGTCAAAGCGAGTCACTCCAGAGGCTGCGCCAATGTTCCAAGCACAACATAATCGTTCGCTTACCGAGATGTCGAATATGCATGACCGCTATGAGCCCGTTGTAAATTCTAGTCCTGGGCCCAAGGAGTCGACTCGCCAGACATACCTGGACACCCCGCCCATGGGCCAAACGAACGACTTACCGATACCCAACATCCAATATGCGCACATCGGAAGTGATTCGGGCCAAGCGACACACCTATCTCCAATCCCAGCGAGCCCGGCAGACAGCCGCTTCGACACGAATCCATCACCTCAACCTTCCTATTATTCCGCTTCGGGGCTTCCTTCTCAGTCTCCACTTCCCTCACCCAAGTATAAATTACCTTCGGATGAAATAATCAACTCCCCTCCACCACCAAGCCGGCGAACAAGTCTGGCCAGTGTACGGGCCTCAGAGCAGCGACCGATGTCCCCAAATTCACATATACCTCCCTCCCGATTTTCTAATACCCTACCAGTCCCTGGCGCTTCCCACTCTCCAGGAACTTTCGAAATGCAGATGCGTGATATGCGACATCCTAACGGCCATGGGCCACAGTATGACCATGGTCATGAGCGATCAGCGAGTTCTGCGTCCTACAATACAGCTGCCGATGACTACTGGACAGCTGAGGACGGATCTGACGCCTCAACAAGCGCTGATGGTCATCGCTCGCGCCCACGCTCTGTTTCAGCTTCTGACGATGACGATCGGACAGTAGGGCACTCGGATGAGAGACGTCGACATCTTGTGTCGCCTTGGGAGGGGGGTTATGCTTTGTAAGTGGTCGTCGAGACTCGATATTATATTAATACTATCGCGTATCTGGATCGGATTGGAAGTCTGTTCACTTATTTTTCTTTTCTCTCATGTTGTGCATTACTTATAGTATTAGAGAATTTGCAATGATCAAGCGCTAGCATTTGTAATTATCAAGCGCTTTGATGTAAAATTAGCGCTGAGCGCTTGGTTACCCACATAAGAGCAAGTAAAATTTTACCCGAAACTAGCACAAAATAAGTCAGCGCTTCAGCACTTGAACGGCTTATAGCTCGAGGCTATTCTCCACGTAGTTTAGATGTATGGTCTCCTCTTCTCGTCTCGTTGAAGTTTCTTATAACCACAACGTTTGGGGCGGAGGTGCCCGTATGAATATTGACCCATTTAGGGAACTCAGATTCGGAGAAAATCGGCCGCGAGTTGGAGTCAGAAATATAGAAACAAAGAATTACCATGTAAGCACACAGCCTAGATTATTATTTTGCCTCCATATTTGCTTTTCTATCGTTATCATGCCTCCAATTACGACGAACGAATCTCAGGAGCAGTCAACGTCGACGACCTCGTTGATACTCAAGGAAAGGAGGTTCAAGTTGAGCAGGTATGTATCCCTTGTTCTACTTTCCTAGACCTGGGAGTCAAATACCCTCTTTACCTTTGAATCGAATAGGGCTTGTGATCGATGTCGGTGAGCTTGTGCTGCTGCTTCCGCTTCTTTATGAGCCTTGTCTAGAGACAAAGCTAATTTGAGGCTCGACCTAGACGGAGGAGGATTAAGTGTGATGAAGGTCACCCGTGCCAGGCGTGTCTTACGGCGAACTCTGCTTGTACATTCGAGGAACCAGGAAAGAGAACCCATCCTCACAAGTCCAAGTGAGTGCTCTTCAGTTCAGATTTGTTTTTTTCTGGATCTTTGACAGTCTTGTTTGACGTCACTCAGACGAACGGCGACTTTGGAAGACCGTATGCACCATCTGGAGACTCTCATACAAGCCATTCCGCCTGCGGTATTTGCGGCCGGGGGCATATTATCGTCTAATATAGGACAACAGTCTCCTACGGACGCCGCGAATAGCCCTGTACTGCCTTTTGCGTTCCCCACACAGTTTCCCTCCGGCGTTCCTCCTCCATCCTTACATGTGTTTCCCCTCACGAACCCATCCACACATTTTACTCGTGATTCTAATGCTAATGGGGAACACCACAATGGACCAAGTTCTTCGCTTGACTCTGATCACAAGATAACCCCGGATCAGCTCGCGGAGGATGCATCGCATATGTCCCTGACTGCCTCGTATCTCTATTTTGATGATGAAGGTTACACTCGATGGCAGGGCGAAACGTCTGGACTTCCCGTTCTTGACCTGCTTGTCGAGCGCCACACCCCATCTGCCAAGCAAGAAAAATTGGCGCCAACGCCTGATAGTTCTCATCCTACCAAACTTGAGAGTGCAACTAATCTGGATTGGTTTCCCGACCGAAAACCTCGGCGAACAGACCTCAACCCAGAGACATCATGGCGTCTGATGACTTCCAACATTGGCCCGGAACTCATGGATAGGTGATGTGTCCATTCCTCTGCACGCCTGAGGATCATATTAACATCGAGTTTAGCCTGGTGCAGTGCTATCTATCCACTTCCTACTACATTCTTCCTTTTCTCCACGTTCCAACTTTTCTTTCTGTGAGTCCATCCGGTTGCAGACATTGTTTCTTACTGAGTTCCCCTTAGGATTATGGAAATCCAGAAAAATGGGGCGAAGCTGGTTTTGCATCATTCATTGTTGCTGTTTGCTGCTTGGCTTCGCGACACATTGACGATCCTCGCGTCCGCGCCAACCCTGCCGATGGCATTTCTTCAGGAACACATTGGTTCGAATTGTTTGGACGTCTCAGAACCCTTCCTATTGCAGATCGGCCCACCTTGTACAATATACAAGCAAACCTTATTGCTGCTGTATATGCTGTCGGTTTGGGGAAGCTTTCGAAAGGAGCCGCTCTTCTAGCAGAAGCTGTAACAATGTCCATCGACGCGGGTCTTCATCGTTGCGCAGATGATTACGACCTCTTTGACCCTATTGAGGATGAAGTCAGGAAACGTACATTTTGGTGCGTGTATATCTGGGACAAGCAACTCAGCGCCCATTTCGGCCGACCGCCTCTCCTGCGCCTCAGAGATTGCGATGTGTCAGAACCAGCACCTGTGGATGATGAGTATATCACTCGAGACGGCGTAGGGACGCCCCCGCCTGGTACAGAGTGCAGACTGACCGCCTTCATATGCTCCTTGCGAATCATGGTCGTCATGGAGTCCGTCCTCGACGTCCCTCCAGCACGAAACTATGGTGACTCTTCGTCGTTCCTGCTACGTGCAACACACGTCCTGTCTGGGTCACGAAGATTCAGAGATCTGCGAGACGAGGAAGCATTGCTGGATGATATACATCGCAGTATACCTCCTTACTGGCAACACACGCCCGAGACTCTGGCCAGTGAGGATATCATCCGGCTAACACAGGCTGAACGATTACATTGTGCTGAGCA
The DNA here is from genome assembly GCA_017580835.1 of Termitomyces bulborhizus. Classification (NCBI taxonomy): domain Eukaryota; kingdom Fungi; phylum Basidiomycota; class Agaricomycetes; order Agaricales; family Lyophyllaceae; genus Termitomyces; species Termitomyces bulborhizus. The sequence continues at coordinate 9,075 of JAGDQM010000072.1, forward strand.
TTTCGCGCGTATGTTGATTTACCGCCATAGGTTCTCAGAGCTAATGGCCGAGCGGACAAGTGGAGGGTCGGATGAATCAGTCGGTGAACAAGAGAAGACAGCTCTCATTGCGGCCCAGACATCGGCTCTTTTAATCATTGCTACTCATCTACAGATTGCGAAGAAAGGCTTGATGACTTATTGTATGTTCTGTCTTTGCGAGACGAAGCGGCTCATACTGATGTTGTCATAGACGGAGTGCATGTGATTCATCAGTTAACGCAAGCCGGAAGGACACTCGTTGCCATTCTGCTTAGCTGTAAGACGGAAGAATTACAACATCTAATACCTCCTGGTCTCGACGCTCTCCGCTCCTGTGTTGGCTTGCTACGTAGGTTTAGCGGTCGCTATGTGTGTGGACTTCGGTCTGGTGATCTCATGGAAGAGTTTTGTCGATGTACATATAACATTTCCCTCCATCATCTGAGTTTATGCTCACTCTGTCCACAGTGACACATATCCCACTCGAGACTACACGGAGAGAACCGAACGCTAGTAATCGGCCGCCTTGGATACGTCCCGTGCGGAAGAAGAGCACGGCGCGGTCAATTGGCACAGCGAATACGGACTCGCCTCCACAGCATAGCAGCCCTGAAGGCTTCTCGCCGGCTGATTTCTTTGCAGATCCTCCCAAGAACGGATCGTCATCACTCTTTGTATCACCACCTGTCCCATCAGTCACGTCGCCTGCGAGCCAGGCTCATTCCCGACCGTTTTCGTCCCCGAACCAACCACAAGCGCCGTTTATGGACTCATCTGCAATGGGGTTTGACATGATAAGGGAAGATTCACAGATGTACATGCCCTCGTCGGATATGATGGGACTCTTTGACGATGGAGTTGATGTTCAACAGCTTTTCGGAGGCGCGTTTCTAGCGCATCAACCGCAGAGCCAGTCCCGATCATCACAGCTTCAGAGCTCGACGATGAATCTGGACGACGAATCGTTCGACAGCCCTGGATTCTTGAAGCAAAGTGGACTAAAAGTGGACTGACTACCTCTTCATAGCGACTTTCTTGTCTCTTCTGTGAACGATTCTTGCCATCTATTGGTCCTTGCGAAAATTTATTATCAGAATATGTTGGAATTGTACAATATTTGTATTTATTCTTAGCTTGTAGTGACCAAAAGTGACGGTAGAGCAATGTGATTGAGGAGACCCTTATATATACATGCACGATGACCCAATATCTCCTCGCCCCTTTACCAGCTGGGAGAGGGAACCGTGCAGCTGCCTTTTCTGGGTTGTTCATTGAAGTTCTGATGAATTCGAGATATACTTAATATTAATCAGCGATCATCCTTTCGCTTCTTCTCTCTTTTTTGGTGAGACGATCACCGTAGTCATTCCTCCAGGACTCTGTGAGATGAATCGGCGGTAGCGAAACAGCGCCATTTGCCTATGCTGTGTCTCTTATAGGCCACTATGAAGCTTGGACAGTTTCTTATTGAAGGGAATATTGTCTGTGTATTCAAGATTTTTAACAATAGCGATCAAACATCAACGAACACGCAGGATAATAGAAACGATGTTCAGCCTTGTTAAAGTCTGACACGACTATTGGCCATCGAATCGTTCCTTTTGTTACGGATCTCTCAGAGGCTTCAGCTACTTGCTTCCATACAAATGCTTCCCTCGGATTTGCTGCTCATTCAACTCATCCAACTGCACGTCCACCATGACCTACGTCCTCCACTCTCCATATTCCTTGCCGATCCAAACGCTCCCGGATGAGCTTTGGTCCTACAGCGGCACATGAAGTGGATGACCGGGGGTTTCTTATTATCAACCCCAAAACATTCAAGATACCTTCGATCATCTCCAGAGTCAATCACCACTGGCGCATCGTTGCCTACGGAACCCCGCATTTGTGGACGAGCATTTGTGTGTCTAAAGCGCTGATCGAATTCAGAGGTCAAATTAGACACCTGAATAAAATGCATATTTCAACACATCTTGCACTATCTCGAAATTATCTGATCGACATTCTAATAGATGTTCGAGATGACCAATGGAATTTTCAAGAACCAGAGTATGTTTCTTTTCCAGAGGTACATGTCAAAGTTTTCTAAACTCTTTCCTTCAGCATCATCACCGACTATAGTTTTCCCATCTATAACCACCTTTTACACTTATTCACATGCGCGAAATAATGTCTATGTTCCGGTGGCGCTCTTTGAGTATCCTGACCGATTCCTGGGCACAAATGCATTACGCGCTTCGGGAGATTCAGCCTTGCATCAGTGTTGTGGGTGCCCCTTATTTAGAAGCTTTGACACTGATGCGTAGCAATGACTTGATAAGCTATGCACATACCTTTGCACCTTTTGAGTTGCGATTCCCGGCGTTCCTCGACTCAAGTAAAGGGACAATACCTCATCAGAATCTTTTTCCTCGCATTCGGCATCTGACTCTCCGTGGTGACCATGTTAACTGGCCATCTCTTTCATGCATTCTCTCAAAGGCTGATCACAGCCTCAAGAGCCTTGAATCACTATCACATTGTTTAGATGTCCGTCCTACTATCCGCGGATTCCATCAGCTTCTCTCACGGTGCCCTCATCTCACGAGCCTCGTGGTAAAGGTATCTGGCCATCGATTATAGTGGAGCATTCGTCCTCAGTCAAGACATCCAGCCTGTGAGTATTAACGCTCTCTTTGATGAAGGTCTCAACGTTGGCAGCCTACTATCATATATTGGGATCGAATCATTCATCTCTCAGCGTCAAGCGCCATCTTTCCGCAGCTTCGTTCTCTCACGCTCCGAGGGGTCATCGCTCACGAATATGATTTCTATCACGAGCGTCCTAAAAAGGCAATCTGGGTCGGTATCAGGGTCCCTCCATGGTCCAAAATCCAGATTTCGAGGTGACCAAAAATTTCAAAGTGAGAATTACAAAAATCTAATGAGATGGCTCGATAGCCATTGTAAATCGGCGTCGATTCGTACTGTTGTCAGACTATTATCTCAATTTTTGGAGGAGGAGATGCACTCGCGACTTTTTGACTTGCTAAGAGGTCGGTTTTGACCCATCGTACACTGTCGACACAATTGTCTGAAATAAAATATCTCACAATTTTCACATGTGAAAATTCTGTGAGAAATGCCCCCCATAGGTTTGGGTTCGACCTCACATTTTTCACACTGACGAAATCATTTTCAACCCAGCCCTCCTAAAAATGCCATTCGCGTTGTACACACGCCCTACAAACTACCGCTACTACTTGCACTAGTCTGGAGTAAAGTACGATAGCTACCCTGCCCCCGCCTTTTAGCCCTGCATTGTGGCTTGCCGGCGGTATAAGCCAAATTCATTCATTCATTCCTAAAAATGCCGTTACTTGCCGTTGCTGCCGGCTGTCAATCCATGCTTCTGATTGGAGATCTCGAAATCTAATCATAGATCCCAATTTATCCTTTCGTTTGTCTAACACTTCTTTTTCGGAAATCCCTTTGAAATGATCACTGTAGTCTCCTCGTGCGATGTTCCTCCAGCACTCTGTGAGGCCATCGGCGCTAGCGAATCAGCGCCATATGTCTATCCTTCGTCGCGATGGCCCTCGTAAAGCTTAGACCTCGACAATTTCTTATTGAAGGGAATCTTGTTTGTGTGCTCAAGACAATAAGCATCGAACATCAGCGAACACGCAGGACAATAGAAACAATGTTCAACCTTGTTCAGGCCTGACAATGACTAATGATAGGGCATTGGTCATCAAATCGTTCCTTTTGTTACAGCCAGCTGATCTATTGTGATCTCATGCTAGTGGCACAAAAGGATCGAAGAGGCTACTTGCCTCCATAAAAATGCTTGCTTCTGGATCTGCTCTTCATTCTCAACCAACTGCATGTCCGCCATGACCTACGTCCTCCACCACTCACAATGTTCCTCACCGATCCAGACGCTCCCGGTCGAGCTTTTGTCGCACATCTTCACGCTCGCAGTACTTGAAATGGATGACCAGGGGTTTCCTATTGTCGACGCCGAAACAATCAAGGTACCTTCGATCATCTCTAGAGTCGACCACCATTGGCGTAACGTTGCCTTCGAAACCCCAAATCTGTGGACTAACATCTGTGTATCTGGCGCACTGATTGAGCGACAGGGTGGATACTTAAACACAATGCATATTTCAACACATCTTGCACTATCTCGAAACCACCCAATCGACATTCTTATAGATGCTCGGGATGAGCAGTGGGATTTTCAAGAACCAGAGTGTGTTTCTTTTCCGAAGAGGATTGTCGAAGTTTTCTGAGCTCTTTCTTTCAGCGTTGAAGATATCAGCGAATATCAAGGCATTTATGAACCACCTTTCACCCTTGCTCACATGCGCGAAACGATATCTCTTCTACTTCCTCATATGTTCCGATGGCGCTCTTTGAGTATACTGACCGATTCCTGGGCTCAGATGTATAATGCCCTTCAAGGGATCCAGCCTTCCATCACTGTTCAGGGCGCCCCTTGTCTGGAAGCCTTGACACTGATGCGTTGCAATGACTTCATAAGCTATTCACCTACTTTTGTACCATCTGACATGCGATTCCCGGCGTTCCTCGACATGAACAATATCATAACATCCTGTCAGAATCTTCTGCCTCAAATTCGGCATCTGACTCTCCGTGGTGTCCATCTCGACTGGTCATCTCTTTCACACATCCTCTCGAAGGCTAATCACAGCCTCAAGAGCCTCGAATTATCATCACACTGTTGTGATGTCCGTCCTACTATCCGCGAATTCCATCAGCTTCTCTCACAGTGCCCTCAACTCACGAGCCTCGTGGTCAAGGGATCTGGCCCTGTCATACCCATCAATTACAGCGGAGCATCCGTCCTCAGTGAAGACATCCAGCCTGTCAGCCTTCCTCACCTTCGCGACATGACCCTCGGGTATCGGTCCGTACTCGAAGGGCAGGCTCTTCTGCAGATCATAGATGCACCACACGTCGAGTCCCTCGTACTAGAGGATGAGGGTCACCTTCTTGCTGTTGAAGATCTCAACGTTAGCAGCCTACTATCATATATTGCCACTCGAAACATCCCCGAGCCTACACAGAATGATCCTGACCCCTTCATATACACCACGTTTGATGGAGAGATGGCGATGGATCAGGATAATTTTATGATTACAAACACGAAATCGCCGATCATCGATATCCCAGGCAATACGGTGTCAACGGCCATCTTTCCTCAGCTTCGTGATCTCACGCTTCAGGGAGTCAATGCACATGAAAATGATATGCATCACTTCCTCAATGCCCTCCAGCATCTCCGCCGCCTCGAATTCCAAAAGATGTCCATACAGTGCATCCGAGCATTACATGCCGAACGAGTAGTCCTCAACGAAGAATCCGATAAAATATCGTGTCCATGTCCTCAACTGCAATATTTGTGTATCCGAAGATGTGAGGATACCCTTGACGACTTGTTTTGTGTCATCGGTGCCGTCTCACGAGAACGATTCAACTCTGGAGGTTCAGCACTGCAGTCAATAGACATCTATGTCGATCAAGCGCACGCGCACTGGCCTGCTGATAATGTGATACAATTGTCCAATGTCGGGACGATGGTGAAAATTATTCGAGAGGCACCACTATATGATGAGGATGATTCCATGGATTGTGATACGGACAGCGACATGGATTCAGCGTTCGAAATCGGCGGTGTGTTCAATGATCCCGTTTTTGATGCCCAGTATGGGGCGTTATTGGGTTACTAGGGTTGTCTTGTTTACATATGTCCCTTTATTTTATTGTTCATCGCCTCTGACTACAAGTATGTATCTGCATATTGTTTTCATAGAATGTAGAATCAATTCAGCCTTGAGTGATCCTAAAGATAAAATGATCAAGACATAGATCCTGTGGCAACTTAGAGTATTTAGAGGGAAAGGTGAACTTGAGAAAACACTTAGTCACCGAATATTCAAAATCAATTTCGTATCAATGAAGAAACATCTTGTCAAAAAAGGCGGCGGAGGATACAGAAGTATCATCTGCATTCGGATAAGATTGATCTTTAACTACTAGACTTCATAATAGTGTAGAGTTCACACTAAGGAAAACGTCATGTATGGTGACGGTGGCCTCGCGTGATAACTATATCGTAGCACTTCATCCGTCCATAATTTCTCAGGGTCTACATAAACATCCCGGACAACTTTCTGCAACCTCTCAAGGGTACCCAACTCTAAACGGATTGGATCCACAAGATGGAGTTCAAGAAGCGGGAAACCACGCTTCTGCCGTTCTCCGAGAGTAGCCACCAAGTCATCAAGGTCCATGTCTCCCCCATCAAATCGACAGTAATGTGTCACCAGGCATTGTAGTGCCTTGAATGGGAGCTTGGACAATCTTTCTACAGATGCTTCTGCTTTGGGAGTGCTACTTCCTGGCCCCTGAGAGCTCGAGGAGTGAATGCTCAGCACACTTGAAAACACCTCTCCGTAGTACCTGATGTTGATATTTCTCAGAGTCGGTAAGGTACTGAACAAGTCCCGCCAATCCTGGTACTCAAGTGCCAGAAATGAGACATGCAGGGTTTCCAGATGTTCATTGGAAAATGCGTCTTGGAAAGCGCCTAGGATTGGACCATGCTGTCGATCAGCTCTCCTGAGTCCCAGCCGGACCGTCAAGCAAGGTGCGTCTGTGGGTAGTCGCAAGCAGGTCCCTGGATGATCCCAGGTCTCGAAATGGATGCTCGAATCCACACACTTCACGTAGAGGCATCGCATGTTTTCAAATTTATGCTGGGAGAGCACATTGCCAAGGTGTCGTACTCCATCAAGCATCATCGGAACCTCGATCCTTGAGTCACGAGGTCGCCAGATATCCACTACAATTATGAATTGTGGTTTGGGATGAGACAAAGTCATGTGGGAGAGCAGGGAAATACACGTGGGCATATTGTCATTTAATTCGAATTGATATAGTTGGGGCAGATGGGCTCTTTGCTGAGGTTTAGTGTGTGGAATGCATGCTTTCACCAAACTCAGGGTACATAGAGTTGGTATAGCACTAATCGCAGCAAGAATTGAACTGAGTGACACCGGCGTTGGTGGATGAATCAGTTCGAGTGAGGTAAGATTCTGGAGAATACAAGTATTCCACAGTGTACCGAAATGTTCGAGGCGCAGGAAGCGTAAACGAGGTGCATGCCCACCAAAGGCCTCACCCAAATCAGAATTGTTGTCAATACGAGGTCTCGCCGAAATCGTGAGCTGTTCGAGGAGAGGCGCAGATTTGGACCGGAGCATATAGGTCACAGTATCTGGTAGGTCAGATGCTGAATAATGGATGGACAGCGTCCGAACCCTATGAATATTGATCAGGGCGATTTGAGCCAAATCATCAGCCTTTTTTTTCGAGCAGGCGTCATTGAGTCTGATATGCAACGGATGTCCTCGAGCGCGGGAGACCATATCTGCCTGCAAGTCAGAAGGACATCCGCCTTCGGAAGGAACGTATCTCCATAAGCTAGGACAGTCCATTGCAACTTGACGCCAGTGGGTGCAGATGCGGGTTACGACCAGCCAAGGCAAATTCCGCGTCCCTGCAACAGATTCAAAAATCATGCATAGGATTTCCGACGGGATCCGCGCAGTGATACCAAGGGCATTGTGCTGCGTTTTCAGCACGCGGATGGAAGCCTCTAGTTGCTTGATCTGTTGCCATATCGCTGTATATGCGGCTTGCCGTACTGTAGGATCACAGTGTGGTGTTTTCAGTGCGTTATCCACGAATGAGACTGAACTCCGTCAGAACGTCATATCGCACAAGAGTCATCACGCACTTACACATAATGAAAAGGAAAAAATGGCTGACTCAGAGATAGGGTTGATCAACGTTCGGATTCCGTTGCATGCACGTGGACATTGTTGGTGTACTGCCAGACGGTTGTTGTTGGTTCGTTCCAGTAGAGTGAGAATTTGAGCTCTGGCTCTAGATAGACAATCATACTACGCATCGAGAACTGTTCAACATACTGCCCACTGGCATGGAAGAAGTTGGTCTCAAGATGGGAGGACTACTTATAAAGCGGTAATAAAGGGCTTTTTCGATGTCTTGAAACAAACTCACTCAGACGCATGGCCATAACGGAATGAAATTTGTTCCGTGAGTGCATACAAATAGATATATCCTGAAATCAGGACGCAGGTGGAACAGATATACGTTGTCAACGTCCTGTCATTCGTCCTACCTGTTGAAAATCAATTATTGATGTCAATTTAGAGCACAACTTCTCACTCTTATTGGTTAACCTGCCTGCTCTTACGTTGGCTGATCGTGATTGATACTCACCTCTCCTGAATAGATGTTAGTGCAATCGAGATTGATTGTTATGGCAATTTATGGACATCTGCAAAAACCATCAATGGTGTATACTGAGACATTGTCTACATAGGTCAAATACCACAAATACCATGGTAGACAAGTCCC
>JAGDQM010000073.1:0-17397 GCA_017580835.1 Termitomyces bulborhizus
TATTGCATCTTATCTAGCATCACGGACCGACCAGCTGCCCAGCCCTGCACCTTCCCATGGATATTAGTTGTCACCTCGTAGTAATTGGACACTATTTCTCTGCTTATGTATTGTTGATTACTTTGCTTAGTCACTTGGGCTGCTTACCACACTAGCATTAGTAAGCTGCCTATGTATGTATATAAGCAGGTCAACAGAGTAGAATACTCTTTGACCTAACAATAACAGCGCTTCCCTGGTCTATACAGTAAGCCAACTGTAAGCTCTATAGTGTTGTCCCCCTTTGCACATTATCCTTTGCTTTGCCTGCTTTGCTGCCTACGCTTGCCGGCCTTATCACTCGCTAGCCATCACCCTTGCTCACCTAGTCCTGTTGCATGACCTTGCTTTGTCAGGAGTATCCCACATCACAAGTGTCCTCTTACAGCCACATGTGCACATCATATGATATTTTCTTACTGATAATGGACTCTGTTTCTCTGCTGATGTTACCATTATGTAGTCATAAGTATGAGCATCATGCATGTATATAAGGAGTTGTGACAAGGACCCATAGTCCTTGTGCGCAACAACCCAAATACATTGTTATATCCTCCATCACACTTAGCTGATCCAGGATCTTAGCTTTCTCTCTTGATTGCCCTCAATTATTTCAACAAGGGGGAGCATCAGGAGAGACTGGTTGCATCAGTTCAACAGTTATGGAAACTGTTGACAATCATAGAATCAAATCTTACAATGTATGGAAAAAACCTGATGCACAGATTATTACTGTGACATGTCATTTTGGTCCATGCCTTGTACACTCTCTTGGTCTTGATAGTTCAACAGGATACATCACTGTGTGGAACATCTTGTTGAATTTAGCATGTTAGTAAACCTGCAGAATGGAGGGAGTACCACGTGATGTAACCACTATATGTCTAGCTATCATTTGATCACTTTACTAATTGATAATGGGCCCCGTAGCTTCTAATTATTACATTGTATTGGACTAAATGATTGCCTATATACATGTATATAAGTAAACAACAAGGACCATAAGTCCTTGTGCGTTTGAACTCAATACATTGTTATATCCACGCAAACACTCAGCTTCGCTCGGATTGCCTTTCACCCTCGATTTATTCATTCAACACATCTTAGGTACGAGCTTCTCATGTACTTGATGTTACAATCCTGATTGCCCGTCCACCCAGGAGGAATCCCTTTCACAATGGCACGATACTGTACAATCTATGCTTCGAGACCTTATCAACGACAAATCTTCTTTTTTGTATTATTGAGAACTGAAAACTGACCCATTGGGTAAACCTCGAAGACTACATCTTCCTTGCTATGTGACCGAAGTACATCTCAAAAGTGGTGTTTAACCCGCCTCCATGTTTGACTCGCCATAAGCAGTATATATACGAGGGTTATCAGAGAAGGTGGCAGCAACCATCAACTCGGAAAATCAACTCTCAAGAATATCCACATCGTAAACAACCTGCGCCAACGTTCTATATTGATCAGCGGTCAACACAACATGAACTGGGATGGATGACACCATTGACCTTTTTTGCTGGCCCTAGACAGAACGAACGACAGCTGTGAGCAAAAAGCAAAAGAAAGAACTGTTCCAGAAACACACCGACTCTTCCCACTGGATCATTGCAGTCAACTCCGCGAGGCCAAAATTCAAAACAACTTCATATTCAATTTGGTAATAGTACTTTCCAGCCATTCCACGGCACTCTTTGTACGGCGGAGCTGGCGCTGAGATAGTGCACAATGTACTATACTTCTCTGCGTAGACTTTAAGGGTATAACCGGGAAATAACAAAAATGCCCACCAGGCTCCACATCCACCCAGCGGGGAGTTTCCATTGCTCCACGGTAGCAGAGTAGATCGCATTCGATAGTTTTACCAACCTCTGCCCTGGTTTTATATATCAGGCAATATGGCTGTTTGAAAGTGGTCGACTCTGTAACTTGGGTGGCCTAAGCCTCTGCATTTAGTCCAAGTATTACAAGGGACGACGTATGCGCGCACATGCCTTGGGTAAGATGATGTCGAAGGCACCCGGCACCCTCTCATATCCAGCAGTGTCATTATAGACAGTAAAGAGGCGGCTCTTATGTTCAGGATCAGAATGATCGTAATGCGTGCTAATTTCAACACCATAGGTGTATTTTGCTACGCGGACAGAGACAAAGTGGTCGATGTAGAAGGAGACGCCACCGTCCGCGACTGCCTTGTTCCTACATCGGATTATTTCGTCTGAAATTTGACGGATGGGATAACTCAGCTTACTTACACATGGTTATCTGGCCGCGAAAAGGTAATTCCCATTGGTTGCAAGGAGTCTTTGAGCTGGCAGAATAGCCAATTACTAGCGGCGAAACCTCCGACTAGAAAAATAGACTGGATTGATTCCACAAGGCATCTCAGACTAAGAGTCGATCAGCCAAACCACAAAAAGGTATGTACGTACGTTGATCGGCTTCAAAGAGTGTTTCCGCTGATTCAAGATGCATTCTAGGATGCAGGTTATGGATGGCAAAAAGAACGTTGCGATATCGACACTGTGGGGCAGTTAGGTTCAGAATCTGAAGGACTGTCATGACAAGCACCCTTGTAACTTGAGTTGACCCGAACGGATGCCTAGAGAGAGATCTTTATCTCGCGAGGATCCAAACTTGATAAAGTGAGGTTCTCTAATATCTCTGAACCTCAACTTTGTGGTGTTGTCGAAGCATCGAGTGATGTGATCCACATCTTCAGCAAAATCTGAATCTTGCAGGAGATCTAGACGAGATCGCAAAGATCAGTCGTCGAAAACTTAGATAAAAATATATCAATACCCTTCAGAAAATCACGAGCGCGATTCGTGACGAAGACAGATCCTTCAAAGAAACCTATGATTTGTCAACAAGCAAGTCAAGCTTCCTGAGAGACCGATGCTCTACGACTGACATTGAGGTGTAGCAATTTCTTGAAAAGATGACCCCACCGCATTCGAGTCATGGCTATAGGCAGTAATGTCGACTGTCCCTCCTCCTGCATCGATAATAAGAATACCCTCTCCATTCTATGGAATACATCAGATCTTGAAAATCATATGCAAAAGCGTGTGACGGCTTGCCTCGAGTGCCTCGACAATCAATCCACTTTGAACACAAAAATGAAGACTAGCCTCTCCTTCCGTCACGAAATGCACGCGCGAGTGTCCTTCTATGGTATCAGGTATAAGACCTGCACGAACTGCAGCCTTGCGCATCTGCGATTGTTGTGCCCCTTCCCATCCGTTAGGGTGCGTAAGGATGAACTCAATATGGTCCTGAAAAGATGTCCACATGTAAACACCGTTCGCATGGGTTTCTTCGATGTAGCTTCGGGCACATTTGTATAGATATGCAAGGAAGTCAGAGAAGACGTCGAGAACTGTCTTAAACTTTGGCAGCGGAGGTAATTTCTGAGTGATACTAGTGTTAGCATTCGAAGATGGTCTTAAATGGAGCTTGAACCTTTGGATGGAGGTGAGAAACTGAGATACTGGTCGAGAAGAGCATTACCATTCGACCTTGGTCCAACCCTCCTCCTCAATTATGCTTTCGTAGTCTTCTTTGAGCGCTTCGGCGCCAATAGCACGGACATCCCCGTACTGATCATAAATGATAATCGTTGGGATCTTCGAGTCACCACCAACGTGTTCTTGTGCAGGAAATCTAGGAGCAGCGATGAATGTTGTGAGAAGTATGTTGCCTTACGAACTTGCCTTGTTACACCCCTGATTTCGGGGATCTGACCTGGGTCAAGTATACTTGGGATGGTATGAGATATCGTCCCATCCTCGTGACGACGCAACTGACAAACCTGTAGGATATACCGCTATATGTAGTGCCAACATCAAAGGCGAGGACCAATCTTCTGAATGTACCCTTGTATGGGGAACGAGTATGCATGATGGAGGTTCGTGGTAAGTGTAGGTTTGTGGCAAGTGTGGAGTGATGGTTCCGTAGCCTTGACGCTCAGAACCCAAGTAAAGAACTTTATCAAATACACTCCCTATCGGTTATCATACACGCCCCATACACGTTACGGATAGGTCCGATCGAAGCTTGACCATTGTGTATATAGGTGAGTACGCCAGGCGGCAGAATACAGTTTTCCCAACTTCATCCATGTTCAGCTGGAGCTGGCTTCGGAATTGGTGGCACCCTTCGTCTACATCATCGAAAGCCATGGTAGACAAAGAATCAAGCGAAGCGTTGAATCAAGCGATATTTAATGGGAGAACAGAGAGGTCTTAGCGACGACGTGTCTAGTGGAAACCACATGGGTCTGGACCACCAAGGCTCATCACAATCCAGCAAACACAGAAAGGAATATGAGCCTTGCAGAGCAGCGACAAAACCTGACAGCTTGCACCCTCGAGACAGATCTGACTCTGATCCTTTTCATATCAAAGATCAAGAGAGTATCGTCGCTTTGACGCAACGAGGCACTGGTCACGTCCAGCATAATCGTAAATCTACGGAGGCCGTGAGGGTTAGGGTTCAGAAAGAGCCTGGATACGCAAGGACTAGGAAGGACGAAGTGCAGAATGCCAAAAATGGGGAAGTTCTTGTTGTCCAAGCAGAAATCGACAACCTTCGAGAAAAGCTCCAAAAGTCGGAGAGGGAGAGAACTTGGTTGTTAAAGATACTTGAGGACGAAAGGAGGGAGATGAAGGAGGAAAGGGATGCGAAGAACACCAAGGCTCCGGAGCTGAGCTTGGCTCCGAAAGAGGCTCCCGGCCTCCGCGAAAAGTTAAATCAAATGGAGAAGGAAAGTAGTCAGAAGTCGAAGGACCTCGATAGAGCGATGAAAGAGATTGAAACCTTGAATGTCGACATGGGTAAAGCTCGGCGGGAGATAAAAGATCTTCAGACCAAAGTGGAAGATACTTATCGCCAAAGAGATGAATACGCTGTACGCTACAACCGCCAGAAGCAGGAGCTTCAAACCATCAAAGAACAACTTCAGCGGGCCGAGGTAGTCCACCAGCGAACTCGCGAACAGTTGACAGAAAAGACGGCTGAGCTGCAGAACGCACAGCGATTTATTGATGTAGCAGACTCTTTATCAGGTGCCGATATCATCAATATGACCACGGCCTTAAATGCGGAGATACTCCAAAGTGCAGCTCTAATGGCGGACTCCTTGGACTATACGAAAATACAAGGAGATGCGCCAAATGAGGTGCTATTGACACTTGAGGAAAATATTCTAGGCAGAAATTTGACTCGAGCGCTTTTCCATCAAAACTTTGTGGATAGGAAAGACATTGATCCCACTCTAGTACAGCTTGCGCTCCAGGTCTGCCTCGTCAATTGTTCCAAAGCGATCATCGTTTCTTGGAACCTCAAAGGTAACGACGGTCACTTGTCAGAGATCTATTCAAGGATCTGGGATGATGGTAAGGTCCTGAACTCCTGGAACTGAACTGAACTCACTAGACTTGAAATCTTTGGTAGAGAAACAATCTGTCGCAGGACGATGGCGTTCAATGACCCAGATGTACGCGGCTATGATAACTGGGCCAGACCTGGCTCTACGTATGATCATTCGCACAATTGAGGACGTTCTCATTGTCGCGAGGGCTGATTACCGCTCTTGCATCAATCAATTTCAGGAGAGGTTGACGACGATTAACACTCTGTCCCTTCAGCTTCGTTCCTCCATTGGACAGTGCATCACTTCTATGGATGTATACCCATTCACGTTCAAGCCTGGAGAAACTTTCAATCCTAGGGAGATGGACGACACCTATGCAAAGGAAAGAAAGTCTGATTCGAGAGCAGTGGAAGTAGGGGGACCAATCGCTGGATCGACTGAGCTCGGCTTGATCAGTCGAGTCAAGGCTATCAATGGGAAAGTCGAGACAAAAATCATGCTGAAGCCAAAGGTGGTCCTGTGCTCAGTATTGATGGAGGACAGTTAAATGATTTCCTTGGTCATTAGCAAGAATCATTGATCTCACTTCTTGCTTACCAAACAATTGACCAGATGGAGTGTTAGTATATACATAATACGAACTGTGAACTGCATCTAATGAAGAGTTCAAATTGAACAACTTCAACCACTCGTCCACTCGAAGCATGGTTTTCAAGATTGCAGGCGCTGCATATTCTGCTTTTTTCCCAACCCAATATGCAGTCCATATCGTTGTAGGACTCGTCACGCTACTTGTGCTCCGCGCTTTCTCGCAGGGCCGTAGGACAGATAGAGAGAGGGATCTACATGCACGAAAGATTTTTGTGACGGTGTGTTATCGTTCTATAAACTTGAGTGGATGTGTAGAGCTGAACGAGTAGACAAGGGTGGCTTCACGCCAATGGGACTGACTATTCTCCAGTCTTTGGCTCAACGAGGTGCCCATATCATAGCGCTGTCACCGCATCCCATCGATTCTCCCGAAGTCACTATAATCATTTCTTTGTTACGGGAGACTTGTTCGAATGAGGAAATTTATGCTGAGCAATGCGATCTGTCATCACCTCTATCAATACGGTCTTTCTGCACGCGGTTTCTGACGGGTTCCGACCAGCGCATTGATGCTATTATCTTTGCTCACGAGTATAATCATATTGGCTCTTCCGGCTTCGTGGCCCGGACTCAGTCATTAGGGGACGCCGCATCAAAGCGTGAGGCAGCTTCGTTGGCAACATTTCTCATTACAACACTTCTACTTCCGGCACTACTGGTTGCACCAACTGAACGGGACATACGCGTAATTACTGTGGTCAACCCTTTTTACGCGGCTGCTGTCGGATCGTCATTCACGATACCATTCCCTTCCCGGTCCTCAGATGCACCCTCTAAGTCGATATTTGTTCTAGAGGGCAACCGCTCGCTACGCACCACGATCTTGACACGTCATTTGCAACGTATTCTAGACGCGCTTCCAGCTGCGCAAGTTCCAAAGACCGACGAAGGGTCAAGCGTGGTACCAGTTGTCAACGCAAAAACTCAACGGTCGAACATTATCGCAGTCAGCGTCTCACCTGGAATTAGTAGGGCAGACACCATCGCTCCTCTTCTGAATGCAGATTGGACTTCGCCCTCAGGGTATTCAAGAGCAGGCGCTGCTTTGTAGGGTTGCTCGTCGTTGTCAGCCCTGACTAACACTGATGATATTTGATTACAGATACTTCTTGCTCCAACCTCTACTACGAATTTTGACGAAGTCCCCGGAAGCCTCAGTTCAGACTGTCCTCCACGCTCTTTTTCTCCCCACACCTTTCAAAGTCCTTACATCAACTACTCGTATTGATGATTCTGGATCAGAGATATCGGAGGAAGTTTTGAAGCCAGGCGCTTTGTATGCGGAATGCGCGGTTGTTAGGTTGACGGTGCCAGCGCCTCCCGACACTCTTTCATCGGAGAAGAAGCCGCAGACGGGAGAAGACAACGAAGGGTTAAAGGAGGTTCTTGAAATCCCAGACGATGAAGAATACGGCGGAGAAGTGATGGGACGCCTGGTATGGGAGGCATATGAGGATGCGTTGAAAGCATGGGAATTGGCTAATCCGCTAAAAGAGGAAGTGAAGGACACTGCACCCGATACTGACCCAGACTATAAACCAGACAGTGATACTCTTGGATAGCATGGCTTTGTCTCAGGCGCCATCTTCGCAATGTATCTACCACAATGTACGACATTTGCATCTTGAAATCTCCATCTTTACGAGTTCACTGAGTGACTAGAAGGCTTCGATGCAAGTAAGTCATATATATATACGTTAATGTATATTACAACAAGTAATACGGTTTTCATAGAGAGGAGTACAACAATTAAATCCGAAACTATAACTTACATGGCGCGCATGCCAACAGCATGTGCAGTCAACAGGCCTCAAGGCAAATTGCTCGCAGAACCCACCATCTCCATGATCCCCGATTTCAGAGCAACCTTGGGTCTGAGAAGTATCGTGTCCTCCCAGATCGTTTCTTCTCCGGGTCGTCTCGCGATCTTTTGTAATCCAAGTTGAACCGTACACAGTACGTGTTCCGATTCGTCTCTATCCTTTTCTAGATCTCCAGCATATTCGTCGTCCATCTGGGTTGACGAGAACGTGGTGTCGTGATCGATGAAGATGACCTCCAAGTCGCACGATGTGACTTCTTCACCGATCGCTTTGCGCAGGTTTTGTGCGCTTCTGACAATGATAGCTATCCGTTCCGCGAAACGTATCTCGATGATCTTCAGGAGCTCCTCGTGCGATTGGACAGCGTTGGCGACAAGAAGGATGTTGATGATTGCGTCAATGAATAGATAGGAAAGCTCATGCTCTGCAGTGTTAGGAAGGTATTTCCGCGTTAGTGCGCGCCATCTTCCTGAAGTTGCCTGTTCCTCTAGTCTTCTGGGTGAGTCAAGTATCGAGGAAGCGTCTACAAGACGCTCACCATTTTCTCTCATATCCTTATAAACTTTGTTGAGTCCGCTGTCGGCTTCGGTATCCTCCAGGTTCCATGTCCTGACAATCCAATTTGAAATAGCAGCCATGGCAGTCTGGAAAGCGACCTGAACAATCGTCGGGTCCTCGCGATGATCTGAAGACTTTAACATCTCCGTCATCTCCACTCCTACTGCGTCGGTAACACTCGCATAGATCTCCGTCAAGTCGCCAGCCTCTTCTACACTGCTTCCATCATTCGCTACCCTTTCTGCTTCTACCGAATTGTCTACCCGGGCTTTGTAGTCAAAAGCTTCCGCCACCATTGCTGCTGTTTGGTATATCTCCGAGTTGAGTGTATTGACGAGAGCAATCACTTCAGCACCTGACAGCGTGTCGGCCTTTGTCAAGAATGCTTCGGCACCTTTGAGTTCCTGCGTCCGTGCATCCAGCAACTCGACGGTCAGTGCGTGCTCGCGTTTGTACTCTTGTATCTCCTGATTTCGCCGCCCGAGTTGCGCACTAAGGGCTTGGTTTCTACCATGAGCCTCGTTCAAGCTCCTTTCCTTTTCCTCCAGTTGCTGTTTTCCTTCGTTTACTTCTCTCGCTCGAACCATCAACATTTCATCTTTTCTTCGAATTTCCGCCATCGCTTCATTCAATTCCCGATGCAGCTCGGAAATTTCGAATTTCCTTCGTTTGAATCGTCGCTGAAGGTCCCTATAACTGATGAAAATGGCACCGCAGAAGACCATGGTCAGAGTAACTGCTCTACCGTCTATCCGACCATACAAGTCAGGGAATGAAAATGACGGGAGCAGGGGCACCATCACGGGCTGGAAAGATCGCACTCTAGAATTGGGTGCTCGTATAAAGCATTCGCCACGAGGCATTCACAACGTGGGGACCTACCCGATCTTTTGATTTTAACGCTATGGCCTCGTGTGACAGGTGCTAGTCAGGCCTCTTCTCGTGCGGCATGTTGGACTATGATGATTCGGTTGGTTGTGCGTATAGGTCTGGGTTGAAAGGGGGAGGTTTGTTTTTCGAGTGCCTTAACATCTCGTCCGATGGCACAGCAGAGCCCACGCCTCAATATTGGGTTTTTCCCGCGTGAGATTTCCAGCTTGGCGGGTATTCTTTTCCTTCTCCGCTGTCAGCTTTCGTTAGCGCCCAACGTCGATAAGGGCGCCAATTCTGGATTCCGAAGCACAGTATTGATGGTCCGAGAAAATCACCACCATGAGTCACAGTCTGTCATTCGTCTAGCTCCGTAGGATCAGCATATCCAGTCAAGTTCTTGAGGCTCCTTTATTCCATGCACAATTTAACTGATGTGTGCTGATAATGTCTGATCAATGCAAGCTACGCCAAAAAATGTGGTAGCTCCTTGTGAATTCTGAGCTATGGTCATCGAAACGTCAATAGTTTGAAGAGTATGAGGTACATTTAGATCCATGAATATATCACCCTTGCTTGTCGTAGCGCCTATCGAGAGGCAGGGACGGATAAGGAGGAGAGAGAGTAGTATTTGGCACATGTGACAGACCGTGACCAGATGTCCCTGTCGGCTTTTAGACGAGAATTGTATCCGTGCTCTCCTAACTTATTCTGGAGCTCGCAGGGTAATAGTTGTATGACAAAACAAAGCTTTGAGAGAGGCGCTAAGGGATGTGCTAAATTGATATATTTCTTTTCTGCCTAGAAGCCAAGCCTTGGTGCAGGAACTCACTGCCAGAGGTCCAGCAAGTGACGCACGAATGACAGATGTAGGGCAATAATTTTCCAAGTTGGAGTGGTACAGGCCCGATATGATATCGTATAAGGTACCACGATGCGACTCCAGGGCTCCAGGGCCATCCCAGGGAGGGTCATAGCCCCTCTGTTCCGCGACGCATGTATGCATATATATTTTGGACAACACACAGGACCCTCAGTTCGTTGAAGCCACAGAGGGGTACGTAACATACAATACATACACACAATATAGATGCTAACCAACAATACGCAAGAGTAACGTGTTACTTTCTAGGTACACAATAAACTGTTCGTTGATAGGGATAGAAGACTAATGTGTTATTATCTAGGTACACGATACCTGTGCTGCTGCTACTCACTTGTGTTCCAACAGTGACAAAATGAAAAAAGGTGTGTGCGCAAGATTGCGGTGAATTTATATCTTATTTAGGCCAGCCCTGGCCATGCTGAGCACTTGGGCCCAAAGCCCAATACAAGATTGGCAGGCGATCCCTGATTCTGCTGGATGTCCTCAGGACTATCAATGACTTGTTCTCAACCTTAAACCCAGGTTACTCCGCTCCAACGCAAAAAAACTCTTGCATCAAACGATGGCTATGAGTGTCCGAAACAACGGCTAGCCAAAGACCTTTGTGATGTAAGGTATGTTCGCTCTCCAATGGTGCTAGTTTACACACAAGTCCATCGTGTCCAACATACATCTAAGAGAAACCAATGGAAGCAAATCACTCATAACATAATATAAAAATCTTCCCATCCCTAACGCTCAAAATCACCGCGCCCTGACTCTGGTCGATATTTATCGTTTCGACCATGTCCAAATCTAGATCCTGTGGGGTCTCCAAAGTCCTGACTACACCCCCAGTTTTCGACCACGGCTGTTCGCCCTCATCCGCCTTCCCAAGGCTCTCATCACACGGCGGAAACGTGACAAATCTCAGCCACTTCGCGTCTGAGTCCTCCGATCGCGCACGCGTTGGGTCATCTTCATTATCCACAAACTCAATCCACGCCGCATGCCCAAAGTCGACTGCAACAAGCGGGCGTGGACGGTCCGTATCGCTGTCCTCGTCCTCCGGCTCTTCCACTGTCTCCGCGACACATACGACCTCAAACGGTGTATCAACGTACCAAAGATGCATCAGCGCCGCATCATCCACTTCCTGCTTCTCTTCCTCTCGTTCCCACGGAGGACTCTTACCTTTCCCCTTGTCCTTGGCACCCACCTCCGCGCCCTCGCACTCACCTGGCGGTCGCAATGGGTGTGCGGGCCCTACCAGCTTATGTGCGAGCTCTGACACGACATTCGAATCCCATTCGCCTCGGGAGAGCGGGACGCGGAAGTAGTGCTGCGCGAGCATGAAGCGCGTACGGTGAGTTTCCGGGTCATGTGCTGCGAGAAGGACGACGGTACAGCTCACGCGGGGGATACCAGGGAGGCTGGGCCACCATTGTCGGACAAAGTGGGCACTATCAGGGCACCAGGGCGGGAAGGGATATGGGTTAGGGTTGGATGGTGGTAGAGGTACGGAGGGGTCGGCGGACAGGGATGGGGTGGGTGGCGGGCTGGATGAAGTTGGGGCCTCAGTTCCACTTGACGATGGCGATAGAGGGGGTGTCGCGGTCGAGGAAGATGACGAGAGGGCAGGAGCAGGCGCGACGGACTGCACGTGCGTTCCGTTTGTAGTTGACGCAGGGGTAGAGTCAAAAAGGTCATCGTGGAGTATATTTTGGAGCATGGGAAACATGAATTTCCTGTGAAGTGTCACCGCCGGTGAAACACGATACGATATTCTTGGGATGTCGGATTTAGAATCCAGTTTCTTCGTAAAGACCTCCAGGAGATGCAAGGGATAAAAATATTGAAATGCCCCGTGACTTTCTTCGCAGTGAATAACGATATTGCGTTCATATAAAATACATGACCAATTCGATGATGGGACCTGATATGGACATACAAAATTAGTTGAGAGCACATTCCGTCAATTATTCACTCACACATTCGATTCCCGTGTCAATGAATATGTATTCAGGCTTGTCCCAGTCAAGAAGCGCGTACAAACAGATGGTATTGGTACCATTGGCATATATGAAAGCCGACAACAACCTCGCTATGGGATCAAGGAGGAATACGTTCATGACGACACCCCTTGTCTTGAAATCGGTTACATGTTCGAATACTGGGAGAGCGTCCGCACTCTCTCCAGTATTCCCATCAAAGAACCTCAGCCTCATGAGAACAAATTCCATGAGTCGTGTGTCGTCGTTTCTGTCGGAACGTTAAGATAATAAACCAGCCATACAGCAAAGATGATCTAAAATCCCACCTAGGAACAATAACCTTCGCCATAGTGAAATACACCGTCTTCTCCTCGAACTCAACTCGGCACTTCCAAAGCTCCCACCGCTCGCCCGGGCTCCATTCAGCAAGACACATGTCCGTCTGCACATCCCAACAGACAACCTTCCCAGTCTTCGTTGCGCATAATGTATAGCTTGACGTAATCGGAGACAGCCAGTCGACCTCTTCATAGGGTGGTGCACTCACAACTTTATACCATTGTTTAGGATTCGTAACAGTGCCCTTCGCAACATCCATGTAATTTGAATGTTCATTAATGTCCTTGTATGGTCCGACACCGATTGGCCGGGGCCCCCGATGATGCCACGCGTACTCGTATCGCGTGGCCTTGTTCACGGCGCGTATTAGTTGTTGAGTAGAAAGGTCTGTTATTCGCTGAAAGCCTTTCAAAGGCAATGCTCGACTTCTGCGGAGGAGATCGTTGGCGATTTGGCGATAGACTGGGCGTGAAATCGAAAAACCGTAAAGGGCTCGACATGTCTAGGATGGGGCATTTTAGCAGCGGGACTCGTTGATATAAAAGAAGAAAAGGCGTTGGAACTCGTCGGCTGTAGCTCGAGGTCGAGGATTCAACATTCAATCAAAGTCAGCTGTTGATGCCCTCTCCGACTAGATCATCGCCCACCGTCAAGTTCTTTTGGAGCCATGAACCTGCTACGCGAAGCTGAGCAATCGGCACTCATTTAAAGAGTTCCAGGCGTTGTACCACTTGGAACGTGTTGCTCGTCCTTGCATATTTGCAACGCATAATGTATACGGACGCGGACGCACTCCACTCCACATTCATACTCCATTCACGACGATGGGATACGGGTGATGTTTCCTTGTCCCCCCTTTCCCAAGAAAGCTCAGAGATGTTACTCACCAAATGAAGATTGTGTATATCGAGCAGGTCGAGTCGTGAAGCAATATTCAATAACAGATCATAAGGCAAAGAGTGGAATTTTTGGGGCCCTAAGATCCCCATGCTGACTCTGTTGAAGCTTCTAGTCAGTGTACAATTAGAATTAGCAAGGAATAGATGTACCTTCTTATACAATGCGAGTCGAGGCGTGAACACTTTAGTATAATTGGAACCGCCGGAATATGATCATTGCTGACTCAGCACACATTGTTGTTTCCAACGAACGGTGACTAATTGTTTCGCACAACTTGTTGTCTTTTACATATTCTATTGTTTGGTAATCACGGGCTTGGACTTGCTTAGTTCCTTCAGACCTCGAAGTTGAGGGATAGGAAGAGACAGAGTCCGGAACTGACAACCCAGACTCAAATGCCTATTAGTTGTGAAGCTTTCCTACTCTGATTCTTCCTTTGATTACTGGGACGAACCTCTGTTTCCAACGTCAACTTTAACATCGTGATACAAGTGACCAACGTTCAGGCTCTTTAGAACATCGACTAACCACCTTGAATAGTCTCCTCTGGATCTGCATGCAAGAACCATCTGGAATGACCCTCAAGAAAATCAGGGCATACATGACAGGTCCTTGGTTCATTTCCCTCTTCCATTGAGAAATCTGATTCAATCGCATCTCGAACCACCTCCCGTGCCACATGAACGTTCTTAGTGTTTTCACGTTTGGATCATGTGTGAGGTACGGGCGTCGCGGCACCGATTTGCGGCAAAGTTCTGGCTTACGGACTGGTCGGCCGCCGGCTCCAGCTGAAATCCTGCAAGTATAGTATGCATATTCGCCGCTCAAGATGTTAACTTTTCCCGTATCGGGATTGTTTCATAATGACAACGCATGACCAAACTGTTCCCTCTCTCGCAACGCCTTGTAATGTGTCAAATTCCGGGGATATATCATCCCCGAGGCGACGAACACAACGACTATACATACATGTGCAGACTCTTGGTCAATTATCACGAGTCTCTCACAAACACGTCCTAACAACGCGCAAGTCGATGGGTCCACTTCTTTTCTCATTGGGAGTTCTCACGGCCCATGTTGATTTGCTTCGCCAGATCCCCAATTTTCTCGCGTGAGCTTTGACGGTGGAGTACGTTATAAGTACCATGTCTTCCAGAAGTGCCCCGCCGCCGCCACTCAAGTTCCATCCCCTTCTTCCCTCTTCCTGTGCAGATTTCCGTTGTTCCTACGACTTTGTAATCTCTTCGTTCACTGGCAGACGTAAATAGCTCATCAAGACATCGCCAGCACCTTTGACTTTCAAAGACCCCTGCAAGATCACGAGTATTCATCTCGGTATCAATTGAAGGCCATAAAACGGATCATCTCATAACGTGGAGACTTCGAGAGCTTTGACCCAACTTGATCCACGAAGGCGCATTTTTTGCTCAGTAGTCGTATCGATCACAATTTTAATTTGTTTCGTGTCGGGACTGTGTGTGTGTTGATTTGGACTAATTTGCCCGCGGGTATCTTTTTTCGCTTTTGCGTTCTCCATTGGGCGGTAGGAGAGTTTCCCATGCACTGATCAAACATCTTCTTCCCCTCACATGCATGGGGTATTCTGTCTCAAGGTTCACACAATAATGAAACGTTTACCACAGACACAGGACCTCAAGCACGATGCACTTCCTTGTGCATTGCAATATGAAATAGCAAGGTAAGCCGTGCGATCCATATGTCAACCTTTTGCGGAGCGGCATCACGTACGAAATCTTGATTACCTCCCATACGAAGTTACAAAAATTTCCTAATAACACAGCTGTCTTGGCGCCGATTACAGGTTGCTACCCCAACACATGGACCCTAGTCAGTCGCCCTCCCTTCATCGCGTAAGCGAGCTCTATCCTGCGCCACTACTACGACGAACTCCGCCGGAGACCTGCAAGACTCAACGAAGACAAGTTGTTAGATGTCATTCCAAGTTTCAGCCTGACCGCAGCAGTGGTGGCCACACTCCAAGAAATTACGCCGTTACAAGTTTGACAGCTTTTCAAGCCTTCCTTGATTGTTAACTCGTCCGTTTGAAGTCCAAGAACATGGAGTTACTCACCCAAGCTGCGTGATCCTAAATTCTTGTCATAAGATGCGTTACGCGAGATATCCAAGTTTACGAAGTGGAAAGAAATATTTATCCTGCAATGTGGGTCCACTTCAATGATTCCACTTCAATGAAGAAGGCAATTGTGAGCTTTCGGGACGAGTCCAGAGCCCAATAAAAGTACCGACCGGTGTAAGGGATCTCACGACGACTGAGTTGCAAGTCGGAATGCACCTCACAAACTAACTCACGTCACAAGAAGTCGAAGCCAGGAGTTCCTCTGGATCGGGTGGATCAATCAATCTCGCCAAAAAAATTATCTGGCAAAGTAAAATTCCTGTGTTCCGAAGTACCTTAATCCACTCCAACTCGTCGACAAACAAACCTTGAACCACATCGTCCCGTCTACATCCTACTTCAAAAAAATCAAGATATTGAAAGCTCAATTGGCCACGCAGCAGAAGATTTCAGAAGGGTTAGTCTATCAGGGATGACACAGTCCAAATAAAACCTCGCTGAGTTACTACCCGGTCGGTTCACTTCGCATAAGGCGGCTCGGTTGGAGTAAAGCACGAACCACATTGAGTCGAACCCAGAGCTACTGCACCAGAAGGGAAAATGGAGATTTCGTA
This sequence comes from Termitomyces bulborhizus, assembly GCA_017580835.1. NCBI lineage: Eukaryota > Fungi > Basidiomycota > Agaricomycetes > Agaricales > Lyophyllaceae > Termitomyces > Termitomyces bulborhizus. Next base: position 16,135 of record JAGDQM010000073.1, read on the forward strand.
GGCTGAGTTTGTTTGTCTCAGCTCGTCCCTGCTCTGTGTGAACCAGGGTCCAGTCTTAGTCCAGTCTAACCTCTTTTTTACCCTTGACACTCGTGCATCTCACGCTCGGGCATACAAAAGCTCAGGATGTGAAAACATTTAGATCCTTGCAAAATTGGCCTCCACCCTCGCGGAAAAAAATAAATACGATGTACACTTCCATGTATCCAACCTCCATCGCGGCTACCTCGTCTGCTATGGAGTCACGTTGTCCCTACCCAATGTCTCGTTGCGAAGCCGAGCTTCTCTGGGAGTTTGAACGTCAGAGGGTCTGTTTTCTTAGCCTCTCGATTTTTTGTGGCTTAATTGTACGCCAGCTCCGAACTCACATCGCAAGTCTTCCAAGCTTGTCCTTCGAAAAAACCAAATTTGAAGAGGATGAGGGCTTCTACGCCACCTTTCCCGAGGCTCGTCAGGCTGCGATCAATCATTGGATCGCTGAACACTTCCCTTTCGCGCCATGGGCACAGTCTCAGGTTGCTCAGTATCAAGATCCGATTAATATCACCTACGATCTGTCGTTGGCGCCATGCTCTTCAAGTCCTGTTGTTCCTACTCCTACCGTTGCTTTCACCACTTACACGCTGGCGGATGCTCTCAAAGCCCCTCCCTCTCCTCGCAAAATGCCCGCAGTACCTGACGCTCCGGCGCCTCCAATGCCTGCTGTCCATTGCAACTATAGTGATACCTTTACTAGTCACGATGTCGACAATATACCGGACAGCATCCTTGCTGCTGACAGTGTACTCCTCAGCAAAGAGAAGCATTCTCACATCGACCAAGAGGCTTTTTTGGTTTGTACATCGTTATCATCAAATTTGTAACCACTGATTCTATTTAGGCCTCTGGAAAGTCCCCGTCGTGGTCTCCACCGCACGAAGACGACATCATTCTGCACACTCTCCAACTCCTCGCACCAGCGCGACAGTTGGATGAACACAAGCGAAGACCGTACACTTACCCGCCCCGAACCTCACGAAACCGAAAAAACCCTTACCCGTCGATTTCCCCGACTTCATCGCACTCTACCCTCGATACACCTCCCGGCTCGCCAATATCCTGTCGATCCCTTTCCAGACCTCTCGTTGTCCCATCGAACGTGCCCCTCGGAGAACTTGAACTTCCGCTCTGCACCGGCGACTGGGAGAAAGATGCTATTGCCACCACCGAATACCTTCATTCAGCCATCAACGTCGGCAAGAAACCCTCTTTCTCGATCTCAGT
>JAGDQM010000074.1:0-17166 GCA_017580835.1 Termitomyces bulborhizus
AAGAGGAAGGACCAGAAAATGAGAGGGAAAGTGAGGAATTGAGGGGGAGGGGGAGAGCAACGGGGAGTCCTCTTACAATACCCCACAAGGTGTGTCTTGACAGATCTAGGATCAAGCTTTGACTTCACAAGTTCTTCTGGTACTTTTGCCCAGGCAACACACCTCCATGGTCTGAGGTGATCTACCCTCTGTTGATGCCCAGTCCATGACTCTTTTGGGATCTTAGTGGGGTGTTGTGTTGATGGTAGGAGATTGTGTGTGTACATCTGAGTAGCTGTAAGGGGACATCCCTTCCTGAGCCTATAGACTCCTTTCCCTTCCATGCATCTACTCTCCCTCTCCCTTTCCCTTTCCCTTTTCCCCTTCTTTCTGTCTCTATTTCTTCATACCTTGTCTGTTACATATTGTGTCTGCATTTCTGATCACCTGACCTATTCCTAAGATTATCTGATCCCCTCCAGGTCATCTGATCATACTTACCAATCCACTCTCTGGCAATGTCCAAGTTTTTGATTAGGTAACTCCTTACCAATCAACTCTCTGGCAATGTCTGAGTTTTTCATCTTTTATTCCCACACTCTTTTTTCAGTGACTTATGTGTACTATATAGTTGATTCCCATGCTTCTGGGGCCCCAGAAGCATCCACATGCTAGCATAGGGATTTCTCAGGGTGAGCTACATTACTCTTATATTCAGGCTAGTCACTCATATACATACTTATAGACTAAGACTTGTTGTATTCTACAGGTAAATGACATATAGTCAATAACAATACATTGAGTGGCTGAGGACTAAGACTTGTTGTATTCTACAAGATGGCATGTTATAGTTGTGAAGAGGTTCTGATACACGCAGATATTCACGAAGATGTACCATCAGTGGATACTAATTAATGACGCGTCTGAACCCTGGTCACATTGAATCACGCCACGTGACGTTAGTGCGTTTTACCATGAGCCCCGATCTTATGGATGTCATGCTTTTCTCCACTGATCGACGGATTTTTTCAAACCTTCAAGCTGCCTGAGCGACCCATGTCCGTATGCGTACAGAAACTGCTTGAAGAGGGAGCTGGTGTTTTTCGCCTTAACAAGTACCTTTTTGCCTCTCCTGTCACAATATTGGGCATTATGGTTCTTCTCTATATTCATCTTTGACGCCTTGTCCTTCGAAGCTTCCATTCCTAGAAGTGCTCCGAGGTAGTTTTCACTGGGCTGTCCTCAATAGTGGATCATTTCTTAGTGTATATCCTAATAACCATCGCACGAGGCCACGGGCCTCATGATACTCTGATCTCGCTGGAGTTGAGGCAAAAAATTGTAAATCACAGCGGTAGCGGTAGCGAGCAGATAAAGCAGAACGTGACGAGTTGGACCTTATCATACTGAACAGACAATAGGCCTACACGATGTTGAATAATATTGAGCAACCGCCACGGGACCAATTTAGTTAGGGCCCACTTTAGAGGTTCGAAGTATCAGCCATATGTTCATGTACGCACCAATTACAGTCAAGTACATTCATTGAACTGAACGTAATGGGAATAACGTTTTACAGAATACAATACAGGGAAATAAAAGATCATGGCAATAATGATAATGAAATGAGCCGTTGATCATACTGTTGATTGGTCAGTACGCACGACGAGCACGACTAACAAACACCAACGTTGATGAGCTGGGATAGTTGATAACACAGGTTAGGCACCGAAACCGTAAAGAGTACGGCCCGAACGCTTGAGAGCGTAGACGACATCGAGAGCAGTAACAGTTTTACTGGGCGACACGATGAATACAACGATGACGGCCGGCACGAGAACGAGTGCTCACCGTTTAGCATGCTCAGTGTAAGTAACAGAGTCCCTGATGACATTCTCCAAAAAGATCTTCAATACTCCACGAGTCTCTTCATAGATGAGTCCAGAGATACGCTTTACTCCACCACGCCGTGCGAGACGGCGGATAGCAGGCTTCGTGATACCTAAAGCAGTCACACCGCGGCTTCAGCAAATAGAACGGATTGCCACCGACGTCAGTGTACATAATGAGAACATACCCTGGATGTTATCACGCAAAATTTTGCGGTGGCGCTTGGCTCCGCCCTTTCCGAGGCCCTAGGTGAGGATGAAACGTGTTAACACATTATACATGGCAAGTAAGGTACACAGACTTGCCTTTCCACCTTTTCCGCGTCCGGACATTGTTGCGTTTGAGACTGGATGAAGATAAAAGTCTTTAGGTCTTGTTGAGAGAGCGGGAGGCTGGTGGTGGTTGTGGTTAGAGAACAAGTTAGTTTGTTGATCGCCAGGCGCGCTTAATTACCTTTGTTGCGCGGTTGTTTGCATCTATTGACGTGATTGCACGTGCGCTTCGCGTCTTATCTTATCTTATCGTAGCATGTGATAGCCTGTTGGACTTCGCGTCTGAAAAAAATCAGTGCATGCTCCGACCGACACTAGTAGTACTCGGCAAGTCAAAACCATCTTCTACTGCATGGCTTTCCCGACAATTCCGTGATCCATACGTTAAACAGCGTCTCTCAGACCCCCATTCCTACCGATCTCGTTCCGCTTTCAAGCTCCTTGAAATCGATAATGAGTGGGGTAACTTTCTTACTAAACCCGACGTTGACACCGTCATCGATCTCGGTTCCGCACCAGGAGGGTGGAGTCAAGTAGCTGCTAAAAAACTGGGATGGTACCAATTTGATTCAGAGCCTCCAATAGGTCAGACATACCAGCAGGGTGTGACAGGGAGCGCTACAAAGAATCGGGGTGCAAAAGAGCTCTTGTCTTACGATCCACTTAACATTGACGATATTGCCGAAAATGAGCCGAGGATGGGTCGGGGAACTATCATTGCTGTGGATCTCTTGCGAATGCAGCCGATTCATGGTGTGCAATCCATTCAAGCGGATTTTCTGTCTGAAGAAGCAGAAATGCTCATCCGTGGCTTATTGAGCGTTCATGGTGACCCTGAGGCCAAAGTTGACGTGATTCTATCCGATATGGCCGCAAATACCTCTGGTAACCACACCGTCGACATTGAGTCGAGCCTCAATATCTGCCATGCTGTGCTCAACTTTGCAACTCGACACCTGCGAACTGCACAAGAAATTGGCCGTTCGCGTGGAGGAGTTCTTCTGTGTGTTTCACTGCATTTCATCTGTCCCCCTACTGATTCAGACATCAGAATAAAGCATTTTCAAGACCCTCTACTGCAGGAATTCCGCAAGAAACGGCTTGAACCGCTCTTCAACGATATAAAGTTCATCAAGCCCGACTCGAGCCGATCCGAATCGAGCGAGGGTTACTTCTTATGCCAAGGATGGCGAGGAATCTCCGCTTGACAAGCAGGCTCAGACCCTTTTGAGCCACCCATGTCAGTTCAAGGCGGTTAGGGCACCGACCATGTGCTTCGTCAAATGCGGTATATCGTCATCCGCAGCTGCAAGGGACAGCATAGAGTGACGCCAAAACTCTGCGTGGGAAAGTACACACAACTTGAGCGATGGCTGTACGCTTAGTTATAAGTACCGGAATCACGAGTCCTCAAATATATCGTTTTCACACAAGTTCTATCCGGAAGCTTGTGTATCTTTTTCCCAAGAAATCTCGCCTTCACTGCGTCCTTTGTGAACTGATGCACAAGAAAGTCAAGACCTTCCGTCCCATGACTTAAGTTTGATTGGTGGTCTCCGTCATCATATATTTGGTGATTCTGTTGGCTGTTGATAACTCTGCTGTTTAGGTCTTACCACAGACATGATTGTGGTAGAGGAAAAGTCACCAAACGATGCCACCAAGTCAGAGTTATCCAGTGAGACTCCATCAATCAGCCCTGGTCCCCCCGATGGAGGATTGCAGGCATGGTTGACCATTACGGGTGGTTGGCTTATCTATTTCTGCGGCTTGGGGTACGCGACCATTTCCTGTGTTGCATCGAGTGGCTCACTTAGTGCCAGGTTCTTCAATTCCTATGGGTAGGCTATCAAGCTATGTTTACTTGTGTCCTGCTAATTTATCCTTTTATCAGCGTCTTTCAAGGTGTGCTGCAGTCATTTTTCTCTCTCAGGAGCCAAAGATGACTTTGGTCAGATTTCTATGTACGAGAATTCTTAACGAACGAAACTCCGTCCAAAATCGCGTGAGTCCTCTTTTCTTAATCCAGAGCTAGTACAAATAATACTCTTACCCAGCTGGATTGGGAGCTTTGAGATTGCGCTTCAATACCTCCTCGGCATCCCCGTAGGGATGGCCTTCGATGCTGGGTACTTGTACGTATCCGCCATCTTCTCAGAAGAAGTTATCCTGGATGTTATCTCTCTGCAGCCATCATCTGATGATCGGCGGCTCTTTCATATACTGTCTCTCTCTCTTTATGGTGTCTCTTGCCCAGCCCGGGCAATACTACCAAGTGCGCTTTTCAACCTTCGATAAACCAGACCCATGCGATCTGTCAATTATATAGATCTTCCTCGCCCAAGGTGTAGGGATGGGCCTTGGACTTGCTATGACCTTCCTTCCTCCAATCAGTGTCGTTGCGCACCACTTTAAGCGACGGCGCAGTTTCGCTATCGGTATCTTGACCTCTGGTATTCCTATCCTCTGTTTTAACGTTAAGTGATTGACGCAGTTCAATGAATACAAGGGGCTTCCATTGGCGGTCTTGTGTTCCCCATTATGCTAAACAAACTCATCTTTGGGTCCCAGGGCTTCGCGCTCGGAGTACGTGCTGCAGCGGCTACAATTACCGGTCTCATGATCATTGGGAACATGTTGATGCGTGCGCGGACGCAGTCAACACGAGCGGAAGATACTGGATTGATGCGGATGCACGTGAAGACACTCTTTATGGACATTCCATATATGGTGTTCGTCTTATCGTACGTGTTGGGTCCAGTCGAACTGCTCTAAATAGAAAGAAAATTGACGCATAACTCTAGAGGTGTACTTTTAACTTTGGGCATTTTCTATCCAAGTCAGTAGACTAAACACACATTTATAATCAAGATAACAATGCTTTCTCAGTATTCTACTTGCAACTTTTCTCAGTCAAACACGGAACAAACGCTAACCTCGCATTCTATGTCGTTAGGTGCTTCATTGCACCATTTTGTACTTTAATCACCCTCCAAAACTAGGTTTCGTTTATCAACGCAGGTGGATTATTCGGGAGGCTGATTCCGAACTTTCTGGCGGACAAGTTTGGGAGCTACAACGTGCTGATGCCTGCATCCTTCGTCTGTGCTGCAGTCGTCTTTGCAATCCTAGGTATACGCAATGCCGCTGGCGCAATAATTGTGGCGCTACTATATGGAGCAATGAACGGTACACGTCAGTGGCCTCCTTTCTCTGCTAGAGTCCGTATGTGCTGATGTGGCAGGGGATGCAACACAGACACATCGGTAACTCCCGCAGTTCTATCTGACCTCTCTATCAACGTCAATGAAATTGGGTGAGTGCACCCTTGTTTCATCGGTGTATAGAAGTTACAAGTCTAAATGCATGTCAGGGTTCGTATGGGAATTTACTTCACTTCCATGGGTTTGCTAGCAATTCTGGCCCGTAAGATTGGTCTTCTGATTACTTCTACAGCGATTCCCGCACTCTTTGGGCAGCCTATCAGCGGTGCTCTATTGACTGGACAATTCATTTGGTGGCGTGCAACTGTGTTCAGCGGCAGTTGCCTCTTGGCAGGTGCCACCCTCATGGTATACAGTCGGTGGCTACTCTACAGGAGAGAGGGTAAAGGACAGGTTTTTCGAGAAAGCTTCTTTCGACGCATCGTGCGAACGTCCCAGGTTGCGACATTGCCAGGATAAAAATTTCAAGGTAGAACGAGAGAAAGGAATGGACTGAGATCACACATCAGACGAAGTCGATACGCAAGTATCACTTTGATATGGTTATCGACCCCTGATACATAGTGGAAAAACAGGAACGAACAATGAATAAATCTAGGTTGACTAAGAAGTAAGGCTAGTGGTTGCGCGTTATCACTCGTGGTAGGCTGACATGGAGTGCTGCAAAAGATGCGGAGATATAGAGGAGAAGACAGACTGCTTCTGCTGGTTGGCGCAAATAAAGAATTGATATGAACAATGTGACTCGCCATAGATCAAGCGGAAAAAATGTAGCCGGTTATACCTTGGTCATACCAACCGTCTTGCTTGGCGCTAGACCTCTCCGAATCGGATGTAGTGTAGAAATGTTTTGATTTCTCGCGATTGAAAAGGCGATATAGAGGTGACCCGCCACAGCGCTGATCATTGAAGATAAAGCCGGCAACGCCCCTGCTCTGGAATCCGAGTCTCTTAATGGCGTTGTCACGTTCGCCTGAGCTCGTAGTATAAAGGTAATCGTTGGTCTTGGGCTTGTAGAGTGCGTAAAGGGGGATGGTGGCAGAACTGTCGAAGGAATAAAAATAACCCACGACGTCGTCCGCGTCAAAGGGAAGGGGAAAGTTCCCAGGTCGGATGAAAGGAATAGCTTTAGAACGTCTGGGACAACGGTTAGATGATCCTCCACTTCCTCCCCCACTTCCACCACCGCTTCCACCACCACCACTGCTCCCGCCACCGCCACCGCCACTTCCGCCACCCTTTCCTCCGCCTGCACCTCCTCCGTTTCCACCGTTAGCGCCGCCCTGACCCCCTCCTCCTCCCCCACCATTGTTACTCGGGCTAGGACCCCCGCTTCCGTAACCCCCGGGCTGTCCAGGTTGCCCGGGCTGCCCTGGTTGTCCACTTTCTCCACCAGGGCCTGTACCAGGTTGTCCACCTTGGCCAGGCTGACCAGGCTGACCAGGTTCACCCTGACGAGCCTTGGAAAAGGTTCAACGTGGAATCGGAGGGCCAGAGATAGATATTCTCACCATAAGCTCTTCACGAACGGCGAAATGACGCCTTTCAGGTGAGAACTCTGCCACGCCAGCAAGAGCACAACCAATAAGAGAGGACAAGAGTATGAGATTGAGTTTCATAATGGCGTGATAGCAAGATGGTTGAGAATTCCGAGAATTTAACGCTTCCTTTTAGGCGCGAAAAAGGAGTCCAGGATGAATATAGAGAGCAAGACCTATGACGCATAGACTTCACGGAACTTGGAGATGAAGATATCTTGAGGAGTCATCGGTAAGCTAATTACGTCAAAAAAGCACATGAAATCCCTCGAGGCGCAGTATGACGAGGGGAAGTCACCGCAATGTTTCTAGATTATTTTTGGGTGTGTCTGAGGGATTGAAATGTTTGTCTGGTGATTGTGTAGTTCAGGAAAAATTGCGGCCAATTTCAGCCGTTCAATCGTCACGATCGCAAACAATCTTGCGTCAACATTTCATCGCAGAGGCAACCCCTATTCATCTTAAATCATCCGCAAACCAAACAAGAATAGATGATAAATACGAACTAAATAACATGGGAATCCTACACAGTCGAGGCGCGCAAGCAGTGATTTACGTTCTGTCTATGGTGGACAGTGACCTTCGACGGTAATACATGACCAACTCAGAGCTCTGCTTCCAGATGTACTGTCGAATAACAGCCAGGCTCATGTTTAAGTCCAGCACCACGTCATTACACAAGATCTCAACTTCGTTTTCATTTAGAGATTTCGTCCGAGTCTTCTTTTCGTCTGAAGGCCCAACTTCAGGACGACATAAGAGCTTTGCAAGTTTTTCTTGCACCTTCCAGATAATCATTAGAAGAAATCTTTGAGCATACACAATTTCATACTCACGTGAATGACAAGCTTGCGAACTCGTAAATATCGACTAGAGGTAAGCTTTGATTGAGTGCTAATGAAGCATCAACATCTAATGGACGACAAAAGAAACAAATGTCATACGTATTTAGAAGTTCAGGGAGTCGATTTTCTCCGTCTGGCATAGGATATGGCAGCAAGACAAAACTGATTTTCTGGTGAGGAGGGATGGCTGGTATCTTGTTAAGCAACAAATATTCCAGCAACCACCGAGGAATAGCCTTTTCCAGGGCCCGGATATCATGTTTAGTACTTGCCACGGTCCCACGGTAGACAGTCATATAACTGGGTGTAGCTTCTTCCCATATCTTAATCACGGTAGCGGGAGAAATAGGATATGTCGGGGCCTCAGAGGAAGGTGGAGGACTGATTGGACCGGATAAGATTACTTGTGTTGGCGTTTTCGCTATGTCCATCTCAAAAGTCCGAGCCTACAAGATTGTGTTTGTCACTAAGGAATAACCTCGTATTCTAGACATACCTCTGAAGCAGTTGTCAATTCAGCCGGAGTAACAAGTGAACTTACATGAGGAGAGCCAGAAGCCTCATTCAGTGGTCGTCGAGCCTTCCCAAGGTTCTTTAGGCGTCCCATGATACCACCTTGCGCCGGATTCGAGTTGTCCGGTTTACCTCCCCAGGATAAGTCGTCGGGAGAAGCAGGGACAGTTCCTTGTCCTAGAGCCGAAACTGATTGGCGTCCACGTATAGCGGAGTAATCACTAACGCTGGCATTACTAGTCGGGGATGGCACAGTAGCAAGTTCGCTTTCATCAGCGGCAACAGTCATTGAGACAGTGGAAGGACTCATTCCCCGAGTATGTAGAGGAATCAGAGAAGCCAGCAAAGGTGATGACCGTATGGGCGGCGCTGCCGTAGGTGCCAATGCCGGTACCATATGGGGTGACTGTACAACTGTGGCTTCCAGCTTCCGGCTAGGACTGTCGCTAGCTCTGCCTAAACTTGGATTTAGTACCCCATCAGCTGGGTTATCGCCCTCGTCCTGCCCTCGATGTATTCGTTGCTCCTCGCGAATGAATCCCAAAAATAAGTTTCGAAGGACCCACTTACCAAGATTGACTAGGCCGATAGACATTAATATTCAAATTTGCGAGGAAAGGCAAATGTACGTACTCTTCGATTCATCATTGAATCGCCGATCATTTGCATAACCAACCTCATCCGCATAGACTTCTGCTTCAAAGCATTTCTCCGTCAAGTGTATCGTCAAAACACCTGCCTTCGTATCTGCCGTCGCCCACTGTGAAACCACTGCTTCACCTTCAATTCTCTCTCTAACGGCCTCCAGCACCTCTCTGGGACTATGTTCTTTCTCGCCCCCACTTCCACCTGCACAACTCCCAGTATGACTGATTGACGCTACATCTTCCCTCGAAAGTCGACCCCGGCATAACCCGCGCACAATATCCCACACCGCAACCTCTCCCGATGTGTCAACCGTAAGCGCATGTACCCTGTCATTCAGTATCATTGACCGCACGAGCCCATGCTCCCCGACGAGAACATTCTCAGGTTCTGCTTGCAATGGGACCGCATCACTTGCAAGTTCACGCTCCTCGTAATCCGCACGGGCGGTGCTCATTGGATGGACAGCATCCTCCGCTTTTGAACCCTGCAACGGAGGCTTAAATGTTGGCGAGCGAACTAGCGCCTGACGCGGCACTGATTTGATCGACGCAGCTGAGTAAAGCGTCGCGACCTCAGGATCTCGCCCTCGCCCCGACGAATATGTGAAAGCCTCGTTAGGTGATATGAGCCGCACGAGACTTTCAAGAGGAATACCGTAAAGATAGGTATCGTCTCTGTCAGATTGTGACGGCCAAGTATCGAACGATAATGATTGCATAGAAGGTGCCATGCTTGGATCATGCGCACTAGAAGGCCGAGTGCTCGTCTCCAATTGGAATTGGCTGGCAAGGGGGGGAGGCGATTCAGTCCTCGCATGACGATTTCCATCGACGTTAAATGACGCTCTAACGGATCGCCGTTGAGGGACAGACCAACGCTTGATATTCGAATGACCTGATGCTGTCCACAAGAGGTTGTCATCCATAGCGACAATCTTGTTGATTCCGTCTGACGAAGGCGCGGAGGAGTCCGCATCTTGGCAAAGCAAGATACATTCGCCCTCGGATATATCTGAACAATCTTCAACGTCAACCTTGCACACTAAACCTGATCGATCCCCAGAATAGAAAATCTCTAACGTCGGGTGTGAGGAGTGAAGTGACCAGACAGACTCCGTATGGTGCGTAAACGTATGCAGACACGTCTGTGTAGACAATGACCAGAGTTTGATGGATGCTGAGAAGCGTTCAAGCCGGCCCGATAACGATCACGAAACACGCACCATCTGCAGAACCAGTCAAGAGGTACTTTGCGTCGTCCGACATCAATATAGCGCGTATATTGTCAGTATGGCCCACCAATTTACCGGTGCGCTTGCCCGTTCGTGGATCCCAGAGTCGTACAACACGTTCCGGAGAGCCGGAAGCGATCGTAGTGCCAAACGGATCAGCAGCTATGGCATAGATAGAAGACTTGGGTGCATTTGTATCAGGAGGATTGAAGGTAACGAGCGGGTCAACTTGATCTTCACGCGTCAGATCCCAGAGTTTGATGGTGCGGTCAAAGGATCCAGATGCTACCCAGTTTTGTTCCCTGCTGTGAGTCAGGCAGCGCACATAATCGGTATGTGTACCAATTGTTATGGGGTCTGGGAAATCAGCCAGGTGAGGGCTCCAAGACTTGACTGTGCCGTCAGACGAAGCAGAGATGACTGTGGAATGTCAGCCACATGCGCGTCATAAAGGATGCAGGTTAGCTTACCCGTCTGTTGGTTATTGCACAATAGTATATCATTGATCCAGTCCGAGTTGATTTGTGCACTTTGTCGAAACGAACTTGGCTACGTAGAGAAGAGGGGAGAACAAGTTACGAGCAGTCTCTTTTGTGATAACCAAGTATTTACCTTGCCGGGTTTATGTACAGCCAAATCAGTCTCCCACTGCTTCTCATATGGTATAATTTGCGAGTTGATTCTCTGACGTCGTCTGGGGTCGATCGCGACGTCGCCTAGAATGTCACCATCACTCCGAACCGAGTCATCAATCTCCTCCTCGTCCGCCCATCCTGTCATAGCCTCCCAGTCTCGCCGCCTCAAATCATCATCCTTTGGGGCCTTGCGTTTCTTCATGGGTATCCTCAGGTCATACGAGATAACTAAACCATCACGTCCCGCCGAATACAGGATTCCTTCCGGTGTCGCACGATCAATGAGCTGCGTAGATGTGTCTAGCGCTAGCGACGAGATGCCTAGCCTGTGGCGAGGATGCTTATTTGGCTTCGGTGACTCTGTCTCGGTTGACTTTCGCAGTGGGATGAGCAATGGCCCTGTTGATCCCAGTCGCGATGTTCCATGGGGAGGGAGTTGAAGACGAGGAACAGACTCTGCTGGTGGGGGGATCACATATGACACCCGCCTTTTCTGCTGAGCCATTCCCATTTACAGAGACAAGAGCCTAGTTTTCATCAGTCATATATGTAATCTCCAGAGAATAATGATAGAATCTGATAGAAAGGGAACCCTAATAACAACACCAAATTTGGGATTGATCCTCTCCCTTCATCTTCTCAACTCGATTGAAATTTCTGTATAAGCTCTCCCTTAACCATATGTGTAGCTTGTCTGGTTTTGAGTTATGCTTAAGTACTCAAGACCATACCGAGGCGGTGCTCCGGTACCGAAATGACTCGGTTTCATTACTTGAATAAGTATATGTCTTGAGGGTTCTCTCTTTTACTAGTGGCCTCTTGACGCGCTTTCAATGGGTGATACAACACTGCAATTCTCTCTCTTCACAGACTGCATCGCAAAACGAATTCTTGCTCACCCAGCAACGCAGCGACAAACTGAGAGCTCGACAGAGCTAGACGAGTTCTCAACGTATCTTGCCATAGAATCGTGGTCAACCCTTCCAGAGTCCATACGTACCGCCACATATGAATCCCGTGGATTTGTTCCTCGTGATATCAATGACGTATCCCTCGATAACACTTCAGTTGCATTCGCAGACACCCTGGTCTCATATGGGTTTGCTTCGGACTCCAATGACGCAGTTGGGCTCTTGAAGAAAGTCCTTGTGGACTATATCGCTGATGCGTGTGCCCCTCCTCCCGCTTGGTCTTCAACACGAACAAAGGAATGCGAAATATGTGAACGCGAAGTTCCTTTGACATATCATCACCTAATTCCTCGATCTACACATGTGAAGGTTCTCAAGAAGAAATGGCATACCGAATCAAAGCTTAACTCCGTTGCATGGTTATGCAGGTACTCGGCGCGTTTGCAAATTCTGTCTAAGTGGAACTCGTGTCCCTTCTAGACCATGTCACTCAGTCGTTCACAATGTCACAACCAACGAAGACTTGGCGCGTAATTATTTCACCGTAAAACTCCTTCTCAAAAGGGATGACATTCAGAAATGGAGAAATTACGCATCAAAACAGAGGTTTGGCGTTCGACGAGGGTAAAGTGAGTTCCTTGATTGCGTCGTGCTGCGAGATCTCTTACCGTGATTTGTTCAGATGGCGCATAATCCCTTTGTGAACTGAACCTCTTTTGCACACTCTATAAGTTGAGTAATAGGGTACTCTACAGGTTCACAATAAAGGATGTTTCTTTTTAATGTTTACGCCGCATCATGCGGTACATGACAAAACTTTCTGTCACGTCATGTTCTACATTCTCACTGATAAATGCGCTGCGGGTCCGAGCCTCAGGCCTCAGGACTCGACCTGCGCGTTGCTGTTGCTTTGTAGGGATTATTCCCTTTTTTATTCGTCTGCATGTGTTTTTCGTTCCTCACTCTCAAAAAATCGTGATCGTGGTCTTACGATAGATGTCGTCAAGTTACTTAATATTGACATACCCTCTTTTCTTTAACGTAAATCTTGCCTTGCTCTACGTCCGAACAAGTTTTATAGATGCTCTCAATTTAAGTTGGAGCACGAAAGCAAGTAAAAGACTCCAAATCGATCGGCAGCCTCGCAAAACTGCAGAATGATGACTGTATCTGCATGTAGTTAACGAAGGGAGAGTCCATTTTTAAACGATTGATCTTTATACATACTCATACATAGACTACTGTAGTATTTCGACCAAGTGCTCAGGATCTGCGACCGCGCCTGAAAACTTCTGGAAAACTATTTATTAACGCTTCTTCTATTGACAAACAATTCAGTATTGATAAGGTGGTCAAAAGGAATTGTCATGTTCGAAAGCCTCTAAGAGTCAACAAAATATATGATGTATCAAGTTCCATCATGACATCGATCAAGTTTAGGGCCTCATTACTTACATTCGCATGACTTATAGCAATTCTATTTCTGTCTAGCTATCTCTTGTTGGTTAGATTCTGCGTACGCTGACGAACCTAGGAGCTGGGGGAGCTGCCTCGGCAATGTATGCACATAGCCGGAAAACCTCGCCCATTGGAGTCTGAGCGAAAAGAATCTATTCGATGAACTCTGCGCCTGAATGACGTTGAGCAAGAGTGAGAACGTGAGACGCGTTATATGCGCTGTAGGAGGTCACGCTATTTGCCTCGAACTACGGCTCCTTCCATTCTTCCCCCTCGTGAGAGACATCAATCTAGAAAGTCGAGCGGAAACAGGTCTTATTTATAAGTCAAGGTTCGCAGACATTTCCCAACAATACACAGCCAAAGACTCGAATACAGACGATGACGCTGTGACATAACAAACTTGAAACCATATAGCTGACTACCATCATGTCTGTTGGTCTCCCTCTGAGAAGGCGAAACAGCTCAAACCGCTCGGCTTCAATCGCAGACAATCTACCCCCTCCGCAGACATCAAAACCCCTGAAACCAGTTTCTCCACCCCTTTCCAATACGCGTCTCAATCGACTCATCTATTTCTTGATACTGCTCACAGCCCTTTTGAGCGCATATTACTCCTATCGTGTTGTGCAATTCAAGACAGAAGTCGGAGGATGGTGGAATTTTGCTCTTGGACGACGTCCACTACAAATGCGCATGGACCAAGACCAAGTCCCACCTCTTAGCAATTTTAGGAAAGGGAGAGCGGCGGCGCCAAAAAACGATGAAGAGAGTATAGAGGACAGGATCAGCACACTGGCACAAGCCCTCGGAATGCCCTCGAAGGATTTGGCGTCGGCAATAGCTGTTGCTGTCAGGGAATATGGTTCACCGGCGAGTATTTCTTCCCTTGTGGCCAAGGAGAGTGGGACGGCCGTACATGCGATGCTCCAAAGAGCAACGTCGGTGGAGAATGCTCAGTCTACCGGTGTTGTAGGTGGAATTGTGGGAGGGATAGACAAATTTGTCGGATTGGAAGAGCCTGTATGATTTTAACTATATTTTCAAGTCGACAATGATGTTAGCTGGGATTTACAGTCAATCCAATGATCAGAAAAGACGGTGGTTTATCAGGTTCCATTAAAATTCTCAAAACCTATTGGAAGTCTAATGAGAAAGGATACTCCTCATCAAACTGCTCCTTGTCCATTGTCCTGCAATTGGCAGTAATGAATTCAGTTATCTCGTTGTTAAGCTCTGTGTGGAGTGTTACTTTATAGTGTGATCTAGCATCAACAGTGACGACGCACCATCTAGGGTCATAGGTGTTGTGCATTGCAATGAATAATGATCTGAGTGCTCATGTAGAATTTGGAGGGTGGATGGTAATGATGTTCCTTGACGGAAAAAGTATTAAGTTCAATAAATCGAGAGATGCGGCTCAGCATAAGAACCTTCAGGGATTACAGAAATAATGATATTGGCTCCACGGAAGTTTCTGACAACTTCTTGGAAAGTAGGCGAAAGAGGTGGGCGTAGCGAGCAGCCATTTGGGCCTACATCGCTTGTCTGTTCATTCACAAGTGCCAATTTGATGATACATAACGCACCAATAAAGCTAGGTCCATCTGCCGGAAGAACTTTCCCATTCTGCAATTTCAGGTCATAGCTGAACCTCTTCAGTTCTTTTTGCGTCTCATAGTCTCTTAGCTTCACATTACGTCCCGATTGAACACGCGCGAGATCAACAGGGACCTTGTCCGTATATCTCCCAAGGAGTGCCCGTGATGCTGGTGCCTTCGAAGCAAAATGGCGTGATAATCTGAGGGAAGGGAGAGAGGAAGAGACCAGACGAGGAACCATCCTGCTCAAGAACAACCTGAAGAAAAATCTACAGCACGTGATTCCCATAGTTTTGGAATTGTCACGATTTTGATCGCATACTCGAGGTCACGAGGTTGCACATATTTGTAAGGGTGCTCAGTTTTCTTTAATTCTGAGCTGATGAGTGTGAAGGGGAAAGAGAGGATTGATATTGAGGTTGGCGTAGAAGGGGTTACTTGAGAATGAAGAGAATTATCTAAGTAGAACTTGGCGCCAGGCTGGATGTGAGTTTGCGGGAAGAAATGATATTTCTTGAATCTTGACAAGTTCTCGAGCGTAGGAAGCCCACTCCCAAGGGAGAGGGGAGCCGAAACTCAAGCTAACTACTTTGGAAGGAGTAGAACTAGGTAGAATGAAATGGAATGAAATAGGGATGGTCGGAGGGGATCTCGAACGCAATGCGTGACGCGAGAGATGGAAGTAGCGAGCGGGTGCTGCGAGCGCAGTGTTTGACGACGCTGGTGTAGCGGAGTAGGTACTTACCTGCGAGCGCAGTGTGGGACGTCAAGTATCTACGACACCGCCCACAGGTATATAAGAAATAATGAACAATGAGAAATGAGACAATGAACAAGTAGACAAAAAGAATGAATGACTAGACAAAGTGCGGGGCCATCGTGTGACGTGCTGTGTGTGATATGCAAGGAAAGAATGAGGGTCGACGCTTAGATCATTGCCTGAATTAACCCCGGGCAATCACTCTCCCATTGCCCGAACCAAGAACAAGGATCAAAGACACAGATTTTTCACGTACATACTCAAGTTTGAAGCTTGATTACTCATGTTGGATCTGAATCATTCCATGGTATGAGCCCCAGCACAGGACGTATTATAACAGATGAAACTCAGTACTTATGGAGGTGGCAGAATGGAATTTAGAATGTTGGATGACGGTTGCTTAACCTGAAATAAATATAGTTCTGTTCCCATTTCATGTGTTGAACTTGGGGCCCACATAGAGCACCTATGTACATACCTTGCTTGTAAGGGGAAGCAGAAGAGCTCCAGGCCTCTATTTGATAATTGCAAAGTGTATAATAATTTCCAACTATTATGAAAGCTATTAAATTATTATACGACAGCTACGAGACGACTATGGCAAAGATACTAATCCAGTTTAATATAATCAAAAGCAAGGAAAGCAAGGAAAGCAAGGAACATGAAAGCAAGGATCTACAGAACATTATAGAGGTGCCGAATTATAAAGAACTATCGATACACGCAGAACTTGGCACGAGATTTGATCATAATGATTCCCAGACTTCCGGTGAGAAATAGCTGGTAAGTTCCCATTCGTAATTCTTCTTCAAGGCAAAAGTTACGTAAGTGTGAATTCCAGTCTTTTCATGGAGATAGCGGTGGTTGCTGACGTCCTTCTATCAGATGGATCTGATGACACAGCACTTGCAAAACTCACTAAGCAGCCGAAACTTCCTTTGCTACCCAACCATGATCATGACGTCCCCGTCCATCAATGGCGCAGAACTTCTCCAAGGCTTCGGCGATCTTCAAGTCATTCGCACAATACCGTCTGTGATTTGAGTCAGTGATAGCTTCGGGGGAAGTATCGTTATTGATGACGAACGAGACAGGTAAGTACACCTTGGGGAGGATCATTTCACTTCCGGGAACCAGAGAATAATAGTACAGAAGGCCTCCGGTAGGATGGTCGCCACTGCCATACTGACAGGTGTCATCACGGCCATCATGGTGTAGTCTAGCGCCTTCCTCAAGATCGCAGTTGCTTTGCGAATGCGCGAATGGGAACAAAAGATTCCAGAGCGTCTCCAGGCGTGCCAAAGCGCGATCCATTTTCGGACAATCGAGTCTTCCAGCGAGAGTAAACGCGCACCGCACATCATTCCAGGATGTTCCGCGCGATGGGCGACAGTACATCTGCAGAGTACATGGTCAGAACGTCAACAAAACCAGGATGTTTTTGATTGACCTTGAGGCGGTTCGCCTCGTTGGATACACAATCCATTGAGAGAATCTGTAATCGAGGTTTCGAAAGCATATTTGATTCTTCCGCGTATGATATCATCATGTTGAGTGATTTGATCAAAGTTGGATCAAGAATCATAACAAGGGAACGCAAAGGCTTGTAATCGACGTCCCAAAGCCGCATTCTAGAGGCTTTGTGAGAGTTTGGGGCATCA
>JAGDQM010000075.1:0-17046 GCA_017580835.1 Termitomyces bulborhizus
GATGAGTGAGCATGAATATCTGTTTATAGAAAATGATTCAAGAAACATACTCGCTGCAAGAATCCAATGATGAGTGAGCATGAATATCTGTTTATAGAAAATAATTCAAGAAACATACATGCTGCAAGAATCCAATGAGCATGAGTATCTGTTTATAGAAAATGGTTCAAGAAGCATACCATTTGCTAGAATCCAATTATGATTGAGACTGAATATCAAATATTTCAAGAAACATACTTGTAGCTAGAATCCAATGATGGGTGAACATGATTATCTGTTTACACAAAATGATTCAAGAAGCATACCATTTCCTAGAATCCAATGATGATTGAATAAATATCTGTTTATAGAAAATGATTCAAGAAACATACTCGCTGCAAGAATCCGATGATGAATGAGCATGAATATCTGTTTATAGAAAATGATTCAAGAAACATACTTGCTGCAAGATTCCAATGATGAGTGAGCATGAATATCTGTTTATAGAAAATGAATCAAGAAACATACGTGCTGCCAGAATCCGATGATGAGTGAGCATGAATATCTGTTTAAAGAAAATGATTCAAGAAACATACAGGCTGCAAGAATCCAATGATGAGTGAGCATGAATATCTGTTTATAGAAAATGATTCAAGAAACATACACGCTACAAGAATCCAATGATGAGTGAGCATGAATATCTGTTTATGGAAAATGATTCAAGAAACATACTCGCTGCAAGAATCCAATGATGAGTGAGCATGAATATCTGTTTAAAAAAAATGATTCAAGAAACATACACGCTGTGAGAATCCGATGATGAGTGAGCATGAATATATGCTTAAAGAGAAGGATTCAAGAAACATACGCGCTACGAGAATCCAATGATGAGTGAGCATGAATATCTGTTTATAGAGAATGATTCAAGAAACATACTTGCTGCAAGAATCCGATGATGAGTGAGCATGCATATCTGTTTAAAGAAAATAATTCAAGAAACATACACGCTGCAAGAATCCGATGATGAGTGAGCATATCTGTTAAAATTACAAAAGATAGAAACGAACATATCTTTTCCAGAGACAGATAGAGCACCAAGGGCCAGAGTGACAAAGAGCGAGATGAGGCGGAGAGAAGGCATTGTTGACTCTGACCAGTCAGCATCACACTCTTTATATATGTTCAGCAACGTTCATTTGGATGAACGAGACAATTTTTGTCTTTCATGTTTGTGGCGTCGGATCGTATTTTCATCCCTGTTGCCGGTGTTCCATTAAATCTTCAGACACATACATGAACATACGTCAACATATCAGTTGATGAATGGGATAAACTTGATTTGTCGCGTTGGATCATTCAATTCAATCTTCAAATTTCATGAAGCAACCCGCTTTGAGAGTCTGAAGCCTCTGTCTTCAATCCAATATTCACTCAAATATATGAACATATGAAAGTAATATTTAACTGGATGAATGGTCGGGATGATAGAGATCAGTCTCAGTCTCTCATGTACGGAAACGAGTTGTGGAGCCGGGTGGTTAAATTATCATCACCCGCATATGAACATATGAAAAGATGGTTGCCGCTTCCGCTGCTCACGAGCTCCGACACACCTCATCGGGTAAAGACTCGGAAAAGTAAGGTGGAATTTAACAGGGACCGGACCCCAAATTATACCCTGATACCTGAGAGGGCCGTTTTCCATGCCTGTCTCGTTTTACGAGAATCGTAGGGTATAGTATAAATCCGGACAATTTGACCCAAATCAAGGGTTTCATGTTGTTCAAGTTTTCTGGGAAGGGACGAACCCGCTCAATAATGTTGACAAACTGCTCCGAGATGCTGCATATCAGCCTTCAGCTCCTTCTCGACACCATCAAAAGAATCTCTAATATGTGTAGCTTCTGCTTCTGAAAAAAATGGATCAGTATACATGGCAGTGATCTGGAGTGTAAGAGGAATCATCTTCACACAGGATATCAGCACTTTGGGAGCTTGGAATCAATAAGAGAATCTATGCCTGACTCGGCAAACTGGCAAGCTGCCGTCGGAGTTGTGCACAAAGCAACAGTGTGCATCGAGCTAGCTTCACTCATTGGTGTGGAAGGGTGCTGCTCTTCCTGAAAGAAAACATCAACCACTGTAGTACGACACATAGGAGATCCTCCTCAGCCTTGGGAAAAGAACTCTTGTATTAACCTGTAGTACGACACGTAAGAGATCCTCTACAGGTTGCAAGTAAGTAGGCGAAATAAATACAGTAGGTAGATACACATACCGTCAGTCTTTAGAAAAGAACTGAGGGATTTCCATATTCGGACACTACGAAAGGCCACCAGCCCAGCTGTATCTGGGAAAGAACTGTATAGCTACGATCATCAACGATGGTACCAGTAAGAGGATAAAGTACAGGAAAATGACAAATGGTGACCGTGCTTGAATGACCAGGAAGTATCCGACGCTAGCTGAGAGTCTATCTACACAATTTTCAACACAATTGCTCCTTTCGCAAACCATCTACAGGATATAAACCTCAGGCTTAGCTCTATCAATATTGGAACGCTTTCCTCCTTGGAAACCAGTCTGGCTTCACCCTGAATATACGACTGATGAGGACTCACCGTGTGATAGAGAGTATCTATCCTCCCTCTTGTGGTTTTTGAAGCCCCTCCGCGATGTAATAACTAGTATTTGTTCCAAACACGAGCCAATTCAGCAAGTCCACATAGTATCAGCTCAGAGATTTCTAGATTTCGCGAATGACATTTTCTCTGAGAACATTTCGCGAAATGTTCAATCAATACATCAACCTTATCTTGTTGGTTCATTCCTTATGAGGGACAGTGAGCATACATACACACCCGCTCTGATTCTATCATCACTTTTGAACGTCTTGTTTTATTGAGAATAGGGCTACGCCGGGGAGATCTTCCCACCCGGAGTCAACGCCCAGTACCGATCTGGAACAAACGTGATCTCTGATCTCTGCCGATTCGACAAGCAAAAGTTGTCCTCTCCCTGTCTGACATAGACAGGCCAAAACTTCCAGCGCAATCTGATGCCAAACAAGATCCCCTCTCATTCTCAATTACATTGAGTGCTGTGAACTCGACGCAAGTGCTGTGAACTCGACGCAAGTACATGAAGCATGCATAGTCATAGCGTATCTGGTCATATCATAGCAAAGGAGAAAAAAGAAAAAAAGACAAATATATATATTGCGGCGCGACAACGGGGTGATAAGGAGGTGCGGGATATGTTGTAAGATAATGCAACACCTTAGGCGGCCTTGTGGGCAGCCTTGATAGCAGCAACCTTTGCCTTCTTCTCTGCGACACGCTTGGCGAGGAGAGCGTCGAACTCGGATTTTTGCTCCTTCTGGTGCTCGATGCGGCGGCGCTGGAGATGGAAGGGAGTAACAAGGCGCTGGATCCTGGGACTTTTGATAATGGAGTCAGACGATTATTGGTAGAAAGAAAAAAGACAAAATTCACGCCTTGGTATAAGGCTTGGAATTCTCCTTCTTCTGGCTCTTAACCTCCCGCCTGACAAGATAATTCCTGACATCATCCTCCTTACCAAGGTTGAAGAACCTCCTGATCTTCGTAGCCCTCTTGGGGCCCAACCTCTTCGGGAGGACGTTGTCAGTGAGCCCGGGGATCTCAGAGTTGCCCTGCTTGACGATGACAAGCGACAAGACGGCAATATTGGGGCCGACGATGCAGCCACGGACGGACTTGCGCTTGCGATCGCCAGCACGGCGGATGCGGTAGCATGAGTGGCTGTCGGCGAGGGGGCGGACACGGTAGGGGAGGAGGACACCCTGTTTCATGAGGAAACCTTGCTTGTCGTTACCGCCGGTGATGGAGCCTTTCCATTCGTCGCCTATGGAGTCGCCGGGGACTTCTTGCACGATTTTTTTTCGTAGAAGACGTGGCTGAGTGCAGAATTAGATCTTGATAATAGAAAGGGAGAAAGGCGCACGCACTAACGGCGTTCCTCATCGAGTTTTTGGGCACCCGTTGCGGGGTCCAGAAAACGCAGAGATGATGAGTGCTGGTCAGATTTTAAATTGGACCATCAGACTGACACCGGAATGGGCAACTCACCTGAGTAAACCTCTTGCGATGGGTTTTGGTGGACACTACTCACGTGAGAAACCCTAAACTTGCCCTCGGTGCCATGATCATGAATGGATGGATGATGATGATCTCTGTTGATACCGCCGGCAAAGAAAAACGCTGGCCGCCAATAAATAGGCAGACCAGATACAAAAACATGTATTAGCTACATTGATACATGTTTTGTAAGTCCTAGACAGCTGAAAACTGTAAGCTAAGGTTGAAAACAGTAAACCGGGGACTTACCTAGCTATCCATACACGAATGACCTCCGACGACGATGACAGAAGGCAGCCAATCCGAGGTTGCCAGCAACCGTAAGAACGAAACCATCAGACATGATCCGAATCATGTCTGATGGCCACTGGTGGCAATGCCGGCTGTCTCGGGTTACCGAACAGCCGGCCCTCGGATCATGCTTGAGGCGCCTATTCGGCCCCTCAGTGAATAATAGCTAAGGAAGCTGAGGAAGTCGAGGAAGCAGGGAGAATGCAGGCACCCGGGAAGAGAAAGAGAATAATGAAGAATGGGAACGGCGGAACAACGACCACGATCACTTCCGTGCCACGTCACCGACCCATATCGTGACAAAGTCTCGGGTTTAGAATTTGTTTCCAAGTATTCGAATTGAACCCTTTCGAGAGTTTTGGACATTGGGTCTGATTACTTTAGAAATTAATCAATAAAAGTCTTATTCATTCGGGTTGGAAAGAAAAAGTGCTTTATTAGTGTGAAGATAGCCCTGAGCTATTTAAGATATTTTTCTACACTTGACGTTCAGACTTAGTAAAATCTCATTACCGCAATACAGAGCTAAGAGGTGGGGGTAAAGTTAGTACTCTATGCCTGGTGTGTATAGTGATATCGTAGTCAGGGTTGCGCGAATATCAAATTATTGCGGATCCTCGCATAGTCTGTTTGGCGTGAGTTGTAAGCGGGTTCACATCGCGGATTGATCGGTGCGAGTCCTTTGAAAATGGATCAAGCTCGGAATATTTCGCGAGCTTTCCAAGGAATGACAAGTAGCGGTTTATTGGGTGACCAGATGAGTTACAGCAAACATCGAACCTCGCAAATACACATAGAGTCCGTCTGGGGTAGGTCCCATTTCGTGATTAATTATTTCAAGGTTGGAGTTGGAACAAGACTGTGTTTTCTTTTTTTGATAGGATATTTAAAGGGCGGTCTTTTCTGAGTTGCGGGAATTTGGTTCCGCGATGGTTGGACACTCAAGAAGGTCTATTACAGGGGTCCTTAGAAGAATCCAAGCGACAGATTCGTGGTGTCGACATCTAGTCTCTGCAACGGACCGACATGATCAGAAAACGAGACGATGGTCGTTTCAAAATCTTCATGCTATCAAGCGCTGCGTTAGGCAGCACAAATTCAGACACTAACGATTGTTTCTCGAGGTGTTCTAGTGGAAGTTTTGGCAGAATATATTGAAGTGAGAAGAATGACGATTCCTGACTAACGAGAGATTGGTCTTATGGATCTGGTCAGTACTTAACAATCTCGGCTCCAGAGCATCCAGAGCGTCGACACTCACGGGAGTAAAAACTGAGATATATGATGCTTGATCAAGTTGTCCCACCGAAATAGCGAAAGCGAGAAAAAGAGCAACCGAAGAGATAGCGATGAATATCTGATTGTTGTCGTTGGGTTCATATTTTGAACAGAAATATGAGATTAGCTAGGAAGAAGAGAGATGAAGCGAGGGTACATGGGCTGGTGTACAAATAACGACAACACGTTAAATTTCTACAACCGAGCATGATGCGTCGGACCCTCGTGAATCGGGGTCAACGTAAAAAGTTCTCAACGCGTCCATAGAGCTCCTTGCCATTTGAGAGGACCGTCTTTCAATCATTTATTGTGTGTCCGAGTTTGCTTCAGAGGAAAAGCTATCACGTGATCCAACGACTCCACGATCACGGACGATTTTTCAATTCAAAGCAATTGGGCAATTAGACAGCTTCGCTGATAATCATGGCTGCAAAGGCAAAAGCGAGGTGAGAGACCTCTCAACTATGTTTTATGGATTTCCCAAACCTGTTTACCTCATATGCCAGGACACTCATTGTTCGCATGATCTCGACAGCTCAAACGGGCTTCTTCTACACAACTCAGCGTCTTCGTCAGGGTCCAAAGCTTTCCGCCGTCAAGTACGATCCTAAAGGTAACTATCTGAACTGCAGTTTACTACAAAACTGATCCTTTGTGTAGTCAAAGCTCGAGTATTGTTTGTGGAGAGCAGGAAGACAAAGAAGTGATCAGCGAACCCAAGATTCCCTTCCACCATGTATCCACGATCTCCGACTCACTTCGTTTCGTAACGTTAGATCTTCGTGGTGGGATGGATTCCTTTAGACGTCTGGCCTGTCTGTGCGCTTATATATCTGAAACATCTTTATGATACTAATATCCTGTATCAGAATTGCTTTCTATATCTATGTATATGTAATATAATATGGTCTCTTATCCCCTCGGGTCGACAAGAGCTTCAGATCGATGTCCTCACTCAGCACTCGTACGTAGTCCGCGCGCCGCTTGCACCATTCCAGAAAACTGGGATATCCTGGGAGTCGCTCCTGACCTTCTGAAGAACACGACCCTTGTCACAAGTCTCTCGCCTTTTTCTAACAAAATAGAAATTTCTTGGATGCCGGTGCGGTGCTATCGGGAGTGATTGACCGAGGTGACGACAGTATCTGGTTCTGATTATTATATGCCATTAGTTTCCTTATGCGGGCCGGTTCCGTCTCCTGGTACTTGCTCATTATTGTTCGCAAGGTCTTGCGATGGAGCTTCTGATTTCGTCTTGGTTCGTGACTATTTGCACTCAAAGAATCTGTTTCGCGTTCGATCAGAATTGGAGATGGATGATACTTGTAGCCTCTGATACTAACATTGATAGATATGAAGAAAGCCGTAAGTGAAGAGGCACCAACGTCGAATCCCTGTCGTTATTCGAGGCAGACTTATGCTACCAGACAACTGGGTAATTGTATGTGTTGAGCCTGGTTTGTCCTCTCATATCCTATTACGTATAACATGACCCAATCTTTCGAGACACTTTCTCATCAACATCTAATACTATTGTTCCCAGATCAAGATGTTCAGTATATTTGATTCGTGTGGGTATACGAGGTATATGTCAGCAGCTGAACGTTGCCTTGCCCTTTAGTGATCTTTTTTGTATTCCATCGTGTTACATACCAAGCTGTTTGTAATCAGCATGCTACTTATCTGATGGACGTAAGAAGGTCATGTAATATCGTGGCCGTGGCTGTGAGTTTGAAGGACTGGGTTCAAAGCTGCTGGCCGAATGGACCCCGATGTTTTACATGCTCAATGCTACAGTTTTAGGTACAAAACTCTAACCATACAGGTGCCACCTGACCCTTCGAGAAATATGCCTAACATTACATATTTTTACGCGCCAACAGTCAGCCCAGACCAAGCAACTGTTCTAGTGAGATGCATAATTTACATACAGATATAATCAACGATAAATCCAACATACGACACATTCCACAAAGTTCTGATCGCAATACAATACAAGGAGTAGCAGAGAGATACAACTCATTGTTCGCCATCAATACTAGTGACTTGCAACAAGTGCGTCAACTCCCGAAAGCGCTCCTCGCACTTCTTTCTTATCCAGTGACGGTGAGCTTCCCTGGCATTCAAACGCAGCTGGACACACGTCAACCGCTGCAGACGCATTAAAGCTTCCACTAATTTCGGCCAGCCAATACTGTCGCGCTTAGCTCCATCTAATCCAAGTTCGTCAGTCGGGATCAGCCAGAAACTGAAGGTAATTCGCTTCATCGTGTGAGGGAGCTGAAGTAGTAATGCAATTACCCAATCAAACGAGAGCTGTTGTGCACCCCAGTAATTGGAAGCGTGGGTCGGATCCACGAGGTCGGCGAAATGGACCGACTTAAGATTGACATTCTTCCCCAACGCAAAGGTTTGCGTAACATATTCTATCATCAATCGAAGTAAGTGTGGATCAACATTACAAAGGATAGGTTTCATCGCTCACTCAATTGAGTCCTGGCAGAGATAACGAGAGTGCGAAGAGACGCGCCCACAGCCGCTAAGAAATCGAAAGCAATTCGTTCATCCCTAGTTTCAACGTCCACGAGAACAATCTCTTCCACTTGTCCCTCTAGAATCCCTTCCGATATTAGCGCTGTCAATGCTGGGACAACCGGCATGCTATTTGTCCCCAAGTGAACTTTTCGCAGGTACTTGAGCATCTTGCCTCTTCGACCAGCTTGTTCTATATCAAACCGATCCCTCCATGACACGTTCTTCAGTTGCAAACTTTCAAGCTTGGAAAATTGCTGCAATAGAGCTATAAAGCCTGGGCAGCCGATGCGACATGACTCGATTCTGAGGAAGATCACGTTAGGCGAGCTGCTGAACCAACGCGGATCTGGCATGGCAATGCACCAATACGATAGAGTAAGATGGGTGAGGTTCCGCAAGGAGGTGAGTACCGCAAGGTCGTGCTGGTGCTGTGGAATACATTCAGATCGCAGAAAGAGGGACCGAATCGTCCTGTGAAGATGGGAGAGGGGTTGAGCAACATGAGACAAAAAGTTGTCAAGCGATTTTGGCGGAAGGGAGAGGTCGAGGTTCTTGGAACGGAAGAGATGATGTTGGCTCCGCGGCTGCCAGGCTTTGCACACAAGATTACAGGCCTTCAAAGCGCAGACGTCGGTATCAAGGTAATCGATGATCATGTCGGTGAGCTCAACAGGAAGGATTTGATGAAATTGGGACATGGTGGGGCGTACTACTGAATGACATCAGATCAGCCTTGTTTTTATAGCAATCCTCCATGCACGGCCAAACGACACAGCCTGCGCCAATTATAATATCACCGATGTATACGAAGTCAGCTACGCTAGACTCGATATCAGTTAGGTGATAATACTCGATAAGCACGGGGCATCATTCTTCCTCACTACGCGCATTTGTCTCCGCAAGCAGATGCGATGAGGAAAACGTGTAAATGTTTGTCATCTTGGTAAACTGAGTCGGAAGAGAAGACCGAGCTCGTTTTGATATTTATGTGCGATATCATTTGTTGGAGCTACCCAGATATCCGCATTTGATGTACCTAGATGAAAGCTGAGTCCACACAGTATACTAAGGCTATCAAGACCTGATGAAACCTTGTTAGGGTATTGCCCCAACAGCATCTCGTCGCCGTAAACTCTTCTTGGAGGATTTCAATTCTGATCTGAAGCACTTCAGATGAGTAAACCACCGGAAAGATGTGCATGAAATCGTCTGAACCGCCCATGGGTTGTTCTTCGCGTCCGATTCTTGCAAGACGTGTGCGGTCCAACATGCTTAATGTAATCACAATGCCACCAGCAATATTTCACCACTCCTCGCTTTTGAGCTGTATGTGTTTCAGAGCCCCACGCAGCTGCGATCTAGGCCTTTTTGTCCTGCGGAGCCCCAAAAAAGTTCATGACACGATGACACTAGTCATATCAAGATCACCCATTGATGCACAGCCTCGATTGTTTTTGATTGAGTTGTGATGGCTCTGGACCCCATGGTTCTCGAAATAGGCATATTCGCACACGGATCAATTATAATCCGTCCATGCATGTAATCTGTTCGAGACGAACAAAGACTTCTGAGGGTCCGGCAGCTGCAAAGGATCCAGAAACCTTGTCATGAGAACGGCAGAAACTGTATTCTCTTCGTCGTATTCGAGGAAATGCCGCACCTGCAGTTACAAAGTCGCTTCAAAAATATGATCAAGATTCTGATGCAGCAGCTCTCCCTGCCTTGTTGTAGCATTGTGCCGAGGTCTTTCTCCTTCATTGCTTTCTGAAACCTCCGCAACTATCCATTTTCATCATGGCCCGAAGAAGCGAAACACGGATTTCAACGTGCTGAGCATCACATCGAGCCCTTTCACTTTTCTTCTTAAATTTTATCCGTGTTCTTCGTTCCAAATCAAGCCCTCCTGTTGAGCAGGGTGAAGAAGACGTTTCAACGTTCAAGAAGCTAGTCAAGTCCGGTATTGGATCAGAAACCGTATTCAGCTAGGATGTGTATTTAGGAGAGGCTGTGCGTCATGGTTTGACAAAAGAAGTAGAAAACGCGCCCAACCATCCGATTATGTCATGACGACGCAATCAATTGTGACGATCAGTAACAACACGTTTGATCGAAACGAGACATTGGACGGCTTCAACCTTTATCAGTTGCAATGCAACCTTTAGAAGCTTCCAGGCTTAACTCCCTGTTATCTCAACTATGTATTTCCTGAGTTTTGTATTCTTCTCGAAGTGTCATTGTGGACGTGACATACCTGTGACCTTGCTTTGCATTCGGGATTCCGCGACACTGCCGTTGATGCGCCGAACGTTTATTGAGCTCGAAGTTGAATCGATCCACCCTCGCGCTCCCGCTTCTGCCTCCTCTGTGATAACAACGCATCTCAGAGTCAGTAGATGAGAACAATGCGCCTCTACAGCTGGCCTTGCAATTTTCGCCCGCTCTATGGAACGATCATACCTTGCTGACCAAATTCTTCCGAGCTATTGCCATTGTTTCATCATTCGAAGTGTTTCTAGCCTCCAAAATTGTGGTATATCAACTGATGTTATTTGCTCATACCTGAGGCTCTTCATGTGGGAGGGCTAGACTCATATTCACCTGACCAGAGTGGATTTGGAGATCAATATTTCGGCCAGCTCTGCAACTTCTATTTCTGCCACCCCTGTTGGCCTTTCGGAAATAGAATCCGAGCCGAGGAACCATAGAAATTCTGCTTAGCATCGCTCAAAATATTTAACATGAAAATCAGAGAAGGAATTGGAATAGGAGGAAGGTAGTTACCACCATATCTGGTCCGATGACGGTATGGGTCGCAGGCAGAGGCCTTTGATTATTGACAAAGACTGGGTATATATATATCAGCCCATTCAAAGCAATAGTCTGCTAACATGTGGTACTAGCTCGAAGCCCGAAAATTATCACGGAGTAGTAGAGAAAAGGTTGGTAAACTCCAACGAAAGGCTGAGTTCTTGTCATCTCTCGAAACTCTCTGTCTGGTGCTAGTTATACTCTGCTGTGCCTCAGAACACACATCACACGACTGCATTACCTTTGTTCCCCGTATTCTCAATAAAGGTCTTCCGATCAGGAGCAGATCGACAAGCTTGGTATGAGCCCAGTCCATGGAACTGGAAAAGAGAACATAACTGAATGAGGGGCCTGATGCCGGGACACTTTGACGAGTTAAGAACGGGTGACATTCGACAATTGCAATCAATTTGGAAATACTAGAGTGTCAATTAGCCTTTCCAGTCGGTATGGGGAGCCCTGCTCATCTGACCATGACACTGAAGCGTCAAGGAGAAACTACTGCCGTGACAGGCAGGTAGGTAAATTCAGTACCGACTTAACGGAAACTCAACAACATAACCTCTAGTTTGTCCTACGGGGGTGAGAATGTGTTTAGCACCAAGACGGTGAAGAAGAGCACCAAGGCAAGATATAGCCTAATTTCTCGTGATATAGTCAGGGCATGCCGTGACCAGCATTCAAGTTTTTGTTGTCGATTGTCAGGCCTCGGCGTGTATCCAATCGATCGTACCTTTTAATGGACCAAACGGACCTGCAGGTATATCCCAGCGCAACGCAATTGTCTAGACTGTCTGACCCATTGACCCACG
The DNA here is from genome assembly GCA_017580835.1 of Termitomyces bulborhizus. Taxonomy (NCBI): domain Eukaryota; kingdom Fungi; phylum Basidiomycota; class Agaricomycetes; order Agaricales; family Lyophyllaceae; genus Termitomyces; species Termitomyces bulborhizus. Next base: position 11,822 of record JAGDQM010000075.1, read on the forward strand.
TCATCGTTTCTATTGTCTCCTTTTTTAGTGGAAGCAACAAAAAGCACTTGCATTGGCCACTGAACGATGTAGTGGCCAGAACCATAGCCAGAATAGTTGACAAAGATGGGGACCATAAGGATAAAAACCTCTGACTCGTAACCCTAGTCTCAATTATCTGCAACACAATGTCCTCTTACGAAATCTTCGTCGAACTCTATCCTTTCGGCCTTCCAGATCAAGATGATTTTACCCCCGAGGAAAGTCAAGATACCTTGGAAATATGGGGGGAACTTCTGCAAATCGCAGAAAGACTCCGGATCGAGAAGGAGGATTGGGAAAGTCTAGGGGATCTCGATCTGCCTGGCTACAAGACGAGTGGAGAGTGGCTAGAGGCAGCCGTAGAATCGGGTCGCACAGGAAAATCTGCTGATGAACTCACAACACTTGTCGCGCGGTTTACAGAAATCTCGGAGGACTTTGAGACGGTGATGGAACGGTTGAAAAAGGTGGTGAGGAATCCCAATAAGAGGGCTCAGCTTCGTCGGACACTTCAAGGCGTCTTTCCTTTTGCACAAGGTGAGTAACACTGGTACAGAACTCTTCTACAGTTGGAGCCGAACAGTGACGGTTTACAGAAGACGATTTGAGAGAGGTCTTTTCGCTCAAGAGCAAAAAGGTGGTCAACGGGACCGTCGGATTAGAAAAAAGGGAGTAGGAAAGAGAATAGATCTGATATCCAAAAGTCCCATAGAGATACGATGCTATGAAAGAACATTTACAAGAGGAGTGTTGCAAGAATAATGCATGTCATGTTGCAGGATCATGGAGAACGGCTAGCAAGTACCTGTCGTCTACAAAACAAAGCGTCAATAAGAGACATAGGTTATGGAACAGTCACGGACTAGGAGATATCATCAATTCATGCCGTTTTGTGCGTATTCTCATGAATCGGACCTCGTCCTATCACGTTCACATCAGAGACGATCAGCTCCTATAAGCAGAGAGACAAGTACGCACCCCATCTATATCCCCTGCATGAACTTCTTCTAACCCGCCTTGAACACTCTCTACAATTCGCCCAATCACCGTCGCATACTTCCGCCCTTGCTCGCCCTCGAAGATGACTCCCGAATGTCGTATGATACTCGACGGATGCCCCCTTGATAATAGCATGTACCCCAGTACAGAACGGTGAGATGATAGCATCGCGAGCTGTGCTTCGAGTTCTGGTGGCATCGGGGATGATGATGAAGGATTGCTTGGCACAGTCTGGCCATCTGGATGAGAAACAAAGGATGTTCTTGCTGGCGCCGCCATGCTTGTAGACTGTTATGAGATATGTAAGGCTACAGAGTAAGCAGAGGGGCGTCGAATGGACAACGAACCATAGTATCAAGACAAAACGCGGAGGATATTTGATGATGGTTGTTCCGAATCAGCTGGCCTGGATCTGGGGTCACGTGTTCAACGACGCGTCCAGATCCCTTAAGGGTTGACGCGATGGAATCACATGACTCTGACTACAGATTTATTTTCTCGTATATTGTAAGGCTTTGCTCGGTGTCAAAATAAATTTTCAGCTTGGCCTGCATTACAGCATCCAGACACATGCATGTTATACTTTTGCTCCTGTAGGTAGAGTAAATTAAGGTAAACTATGTTATTCCAGATTTAGTAAGCGGTTATGGTTCGTGGAGAAATCGTGACTTTGAATAATTTAATATGACTAGAACAGAGAGCATGAACCCTCAAGGATAATTGAAATTGATGATTGCTTACCTTGTGATTCCACAAGTAAATTGTAAAGTAGGAAGGGGTTCTCTAGCTGGCAGAGAGATGCTAAACTTTGAGAGGATTCCAGCCATTGTCAGAAGCATTGTTGTCTCGGCGAAACTCAAACCTGACAGGAGGGTTCGTACTAATGACAAGTGGATGCTAGAAGAAACACACCTGGACACCTGCGCGTCCCAAAACCAAAAGCATAGGTTCTGGGATCAGGCTGTCGCAACTTGTTTGGCAACGTTAGCCGAGGAACAGTAAATCGATCTGGGTCAAAAGTATAAGGATCGGGATACAGGTCCGGATTGTGTAGAATCGCCCTTCGCATATGAGCTTCTCGAAAGGAGACAGTAAAGAAGACTCACCAGACGTTGGCTATAACGGTAGCTCCTTTCGGGATGTGATATCCCTTGTATTCGTCGTTTTGAGTAACTCTATGAGGAAGAGCTGCTCATCATTTAAATCAGGTCTCCGGCATTTTGCTCCTGATAGCGTACCTAGATTGGCTACTGGAGCATACCGAAGCACCTCCTTCATAACTGCAGGAAGGTACTCGAGTTTGCTGAGATCCTCAGACTCGAAGATATGACCTTTTTCGGCAATCGCGTCCAACTCGGCTTGAGCTTTGGTTTGGACAGATGGGTATAACGCCATAAGCATGATGAACGACAGGAGAGCAGAGACCGTCTGTCCCATCAAGATGTTAACGTATGTTTCGAACTCTGATTTGACAGCGTACAGTATCCCCGGCACCAGCATACAAGCCGCCAGCACACCACTTGACAATGTCTTCCTGTTCGGCGTCTACCATGTCTTCGCCGAGGGGACGGAGATGTCGCGAGGTAAACGAGTCAATGAAGTCACCAGTTTCCTATCAGGGATGTCAATGCATGATATGCAAGAAGTAAAAATGCTATCTATTGTACCATCTGCTTTTTGACCCAATTATGTGGAATTTCGGACAGTGAGTGTAATTGTTCTCTCCATTCCTCTCCTTGACGCTTCCAGCCTGCTCCAGGGAAGAATGACGGGATATATCGCACTGGGTAGCGTGGCATCGGGTTAAGACACAAAAGCGAAGCTCAGGAAAGCGCTCACTGATGGGGAAATAGTCAACAAGCCATCTACCAGGAGCGGTTGCCAAGCCAGATATTTTTGACGCTTCCTCGGTAACTTGGATAAATAGGTCGTCTTCAGTAACAGTATAACCGAAGGCCATTTTCATGATAACTGCAGTAACATTTCTATGGGGGACCGTGAGTCTCACAAACAAGCCGAGAGGGGGAGAGATATTTGCCTTCTGATGTGATTTTCAAATTCTTCAGGATTGGCGGTAAACCCATCAAGCAGGATTTCGAGCTCGGACCGCAACAAGGGCCAATATTCTTGTGCGGCACGGGCATTCAATCCCGTTCGCAAGAGCTTTCGATATTGCATGTGGCGATTGTCGAGGGAGGATATGTTGAAAACCGCCCTTCCACGGCCACATATATCGTGGAACATTGGAAGTTTCGGGCGATCAGAGTATATGTTTCTGCGCTTTTCGAGAAGATTGTGTACTGCATCTACATCATTTAAGACGACGGTACGACGATTGTACACCCGAAAAGAGATGATAGAGCCTAATGATATCAGCTTGCATCAGCGTGGATGCTGTCAAGGACAATACAAAGGGCTACTTTTGAAATCATGAGCCCAGGAATCATATAGCTTCCACGTCTCCATAGTGCTAGTACAAAGTAGCTGTTTGACGCCGGAGAATTTGTAGTTGTAAGGTCCCGGTGGTAATGGTAAGTCTGAAATTCGCGAAAAACGATAAATCAAACCCAGAAAGACGATTAGACCGCTGATAATAGAGAGATAAAAGGTCAGCATGGCCGGGATATGCTGGTGACTTGTTCTATCTCTCCATTATATAGTCGATGCTGTGCAAGTGCAGTGAAATGTGACTCAGTCCTTGACTACGGGGGGCCCAAATTGCGTCCGGCAGGCCCAAGGATTATGATATCAGAAACACCTCGCGTACGAGTCAGGGAAAGCAATGTGAAGCACGAAAACACTTCGGCAAAGCCGATTCCCTTGTTCTCGGAGGAGGAAAGTAAGCAGGAGCTCTTACGGTTTGCAAGAGAAAAGTTTGATTTGAAATGGCCTTCGGATTGGAAAGTTTCCATTGTCCCTTTTACTCAAGGGCGATAGCCCGTAAATTTAGTCAACGTTGTTAGCGTGAGGGTCGATAAGGGGGGTGCGGCACTCTTTCTTGCATGGCGAGGTCTACCAAAGGTTGATGTGATTTTCCGTGTTTGTTTGAATACCGGGCGCTTTCCCTTGCGCGGTACCGAGTCCGGTACTTTGTGCATAAAAATTGCTGTGTTAGTGCCATAATCGAAAGGCGAAACGTCCCAGATCATCATCACGGGAATAAAGAGCAGGGGATCCAGTAGACAAGGATGAGTGAATAGCCGTGCCTGAGTTGGGCACGGCAAGTGATGGCATATCTAAGTATCAATTTGAACTTCCGCCGCAATTCGCCGGAGAGCTTTGAGAGCAAAAATAGTTCAATTTATCTTCACAGCAGCGGGCCAGAAACACGCCGAAAGGATATGACAAACGCTGACTCCGAGAGAGTCAAAATATCCCCCTCAACGGTCTACAAATGAGGGATGATTGACACATCCTGAGGTGTCAGAATGACAGTGCGCACGGAAACGAGCGGACTTTGGAGTTACATTGCAGACCCAAATATCTCTATTTACATCATTATCTATACTTACGACCACTCACAACCGCACTTCCGGTGGCAATTCTGGATATGAATAATCAGTAAGTATATCCTTACATAGACTACGAGGTGTATTGTACAACCACGAAATATAGGTGCGACACAGTATCACGGAATCGTATCCAGAAACACGAAAAGATATGACCTAGACCCTTAAACACCTAGGATCTCGGCAACATTATCATGGCGAGGAGTCATCCTGATGCGGAATGGTACTGGTGACCGGCCGGAAAGCCCATCGTACTCCTTAAGGTCGATGGGATCTCCCGGAATTTCTTCCATTCTAAAAGCCCATAACATCCTGGATATAGCTAAGAATACTTCACGCTCCGCGACCCACATTCCTGGGCAGATACGGCGCCTGACAGGGTAGCTATGAGAATGGCAATGATTAAATTGCATACGAGCGAACACATACCCCACTCCAAACATCCAGTGATCACGTTCATATGGGTCTGCCAGATTGGCCGATTCGGACGACAACGTGGAATCATCAAGGTACCGTTCAGGCTATGAAAGGTCGATGTGATTATGAAATATTATTAACTGAGCACAACCTTACGTTGAAAGTATGGGGATCAGGATGACGTCGAGGGTCGTGATGCATCGTATACTGATCATGATTTATGTCGGTCATCCGTAAAGCTTGTAACGAGCTTACTGTATTCAATATAACGACAGTGTC
>JAGDQM010000076.1:0-16865 GCA_017580835.1 Termitomyces bulborhizus
CTCCTCGAGTGCCCCCCATCATTATAAACATTGAAGATACGCACCACTTTCTCCACTGTCTCCACACTTATGGCCACCACGTCCGTGCTCTCCACATCCAGCCTCCTCCAATTGTTGGTCACCATTGTCTTCCTCACTAGCGTCACTGCGCAGGTCCCACCAGTATTGTTTTCGTCATGTCGTTTGGGGTATACCGGTTGCCAAATCTGTGTTGCCCTCGATTTCTTGTGGAAATCAAAGTACGGCTCCTGCAAACATATTATGTCAGTTGCCCTGCTCACTGTGTTCAGCACAGCATGCTGCGCTGTTAGCAATTTGTCCACATTTTGCTGCCATATTGTCAGTCGCCGCCCATCCCCTGCTCTGCCCGCATCTACTGTTGTGTCACTCATAAGGCAGGATTTGGGGTCTTCTGCCGTGCCTTCGCCGTCATAGCTTCCAGCGAGCTGATGAAGTCATTGACCTGTTGCTCATCCCATGCTTCACTAGGGCCTCCTGGTGTCCGGTTGCCTGCCGCCTGGCTACTCGCTACGCTATCCGCCCAGCAATAGCTGTCTAGTGTCGTCTGCGTACCCCCTGGTTTCCTACCTTCCACTTGGTCCCCTGTGGTCTCTGTCCTAGGCTCTGTCTCACTCCCTCTTGCCTTCACCTGACGCATCCATGGTCTTGCCCCGGTGCCACTCTCCATCTGCTCCAGTGCCACAGCTTTACTGTCATCGGTTCGTATCCAAGTCCACTGCTGATTAGTCGGGTAGTACTTGTACCTCATCTCCGGCGATCTGTCCAATAGTCTGTTCTTGGCCTCCACAAAAACTGGGCACGTCCTCGCAGATGACGGGTGGTCGTGTCTGGTTCCCCTCGCCTTACAGTTGACGCATGCAAATTTCCTCGCGTCGGTCTCCTTGCACTCCCTTGTCCTGTGCTCCCCTGCGCAGATTCCACAAGTGTCTTTGTCTTGCCTGCATTCGCTTGCCAGGTGGCCTCTACCAAACCTCTGGCATTTCAGACACCTCCTTGGTTCATGGTCTAGCTTCCTCGCTACTACCCTCTTCCCCTCCACTATCAAGCCATTGCGTATGATGTCGTTCGCACCTTCGTCCGTCGCGCAAGAGAGGATTAGGTGCGCGACCCTCTGGTTCTCGTGACGTGCGCGTGGTGCCCTCGCCCATCTTGCAGTGACCAATTCGCCAGGGTGGAGGCCATTCCTGCTCTCGACCGTCCCTAACCTCTCCGCCGGCATGTCCCCCAGACCTACTGGTACGAACTCGAGGAACACGTTGTATACCCTGTCTTTGACTTTCGCTCCAGTCCCAAACTTGTCAAGGAAGACTTCCTTGACATCGAGATATAGATCATGCATTCTGCGTCCGCGGTATAGAATAGATTCTTATGCTGAATGTCACCGATTCATCTTCTTAACATCTTCTGTCCTTCTCTGTCTGAATTGCGCGTCTCGATAATGCAACGCACAATTCTTACTTCTCTTGATAGTCATATCAAATTCGTAGTCAATATAGTCGAACATGTCTTGCAATTTGTATACTGCGACGCATTCTATAGGCTAAAGTTCTCTCGTTTACCTTTTCCTTCCATCCTCCCTCTTTTCCTACGTCAGCCCCCGGGCTTCTAACGTCTTTCACTCGACTGCAATATCCATGGATTTTCGTTCCGATCGGTCTTGACGTTTTTCGTTCTCATGATCGTCAGTGCAGGGCCCCTGCCTCCGCATTCTCTACCCCAGCGCCCGGCATCTATTCTTCCCCTTAGAAAAAGTGAGAGCCTTGACCCTTTTACCTACCTTACTTCAGCTGCCTATGGTAAGAATTCAGCGCAAGCTTCTGTACTTTCGGTAATTTTGGTTCGGTCAATGGATAAATCTGTCGTTTAGAGGCATGCAATGCTCTTCCAGGATTTGAAGCTACATTGGCTGGTGGAGACGGCGACACCATACCATTCTGTGAGCTTAAAGATCCAAAATTCTTCATGATCTGGACCAAATTGTTTATTACTGCCTTTAGTCTCTGTTAGTCATTGGCTAAGCGTTACAAGCAATATTTTTCCAATTTTTCGGAAGAATATGTACTTTGCAATTATCACCCTAGTCTTTCGATAGGTTGTAGATGATCTGTGAAGGATGAATGATAAGGAATCGCAATCATTTTGCGACGTATCTCAACACGTCGAGTTCTAGGCAAGTCCCGAGCCATCGACTACACAGGTAACTTCCAAAAGAGATACATCGGAGGAGAGTTAGCATTCTCGGCAATTCACTTCTGCGCAGAAGTGGAAGTCTATGCCCAAGGATTCGACGGTTAAAACAACATGTCAAAAGCTATAGATTGAGAAAAATCGTCTCCATCAAAATCCATTATCAAGTCTCAAGTCTCAAGCCTGGCAATCTCAGTTTTTAGCCGTTCCTTGAAGGAGCCAGTAGTCCTGGCCGCGATGTCCAACTTCGCGAAGGTCCCCTTAGTCAAGAAGGAAGGGTTTATTACCGTTGTAGTTTGCACGACCTCGGATCGTATTTTGTAAGCTCCGCATTCACAACACTTTGTATGGAATGAACTAGACTAACCTTTGAAAATTGTTTGAGTCTACTAGGTAAAATCAATACATCAGGAGAATTATTGGCACCATCTGCAAGTCTAAGGCCATCTGAGTGTGTCACACTAAGATTAACCTCGTGTGATACGTCAGGGGGCACCGGAAACAATGGATAAAAACTGTGTAATCCGATTAATCTCCGAGCATTAACTGGGCTGATGGAGGAAACATGTACCTGCGTTGTTGAAGAAGATGACGACATGTGTTTGCCATTACGTCTGTGCCAGTATCATCGGGAGATGGCGATGGGATGGGATCAATTTCTGTTCCTTTTATTGAAAACTCTTCTTTTTTGAGGTGATACACGACATCGACACTGGTTACACCAAATGTGATATCATTGATGGAGAAGCGAGCGGGATTCGGGAGTAGATGGATACGCTAAAAACGCCGAATGTCAGACAGCAGCTCGACAATCGAAGAGGGTTCAGTTTTACGGGATCTGAAGCGGTGAGTTCAGGGTCCAGTTCTCCCTGAGGATAGACGGCTTGACGGCTTATGAGGTCTCTAATACTCGGTACCAAAATGGCCATGCTGCCTGGAGACAAATCCAAGTAGGTTCTCAGACTCTCGATAAACAAAGATCGGAAGAGGGCATCAGGGAGCATATCAGTTTCACCATTTTTTATTTTTGGATGCTGAACATCAATAAACGGACCCATCTTATGTCACTGATCATCAGCAAGATTGCTATAACAGAAGGTACATGAAAACGAACCAAAAGGACAACTGTGGGTTTGTTGGCTTTCAAAGTCTTGAGAAGTGCACGCCACGGTTTGTACAACAAGTCAGTATCCGGGGTATATGGTCCACAAGCAATGTGGAGAGAGAAGGGAGTATCAACTTCGGGATCTGATCGGAGAGGTGGAAGCCTTAACGACGTTCGGGATGGCTTCAGTGGTGGAAGCTAGGATGGATTTGTCAAACGGGATTTCTCAGACAGGAGGAGATACATGCTCACCGAAAGGATCTCTTTCACAAGGAACCAGCCACCTCCGCCATTTTTCCCCTTGAATGCAACTATGGAGCCCGGGAAGAGGCCCACGCTATTGACTCCTTGTGCTGCACCGCGTATGGCGACCGAAGAATCGAATCGAAGAGCAACACGTTTACCGCCATGCACGCGCGACGCCTCAAGTGCTACTGAAGTTTCTGTGAGCCTAGATAGTGCAGTATTTTCAGTATCTGCGTCATGTACTACGCGGCCAATGACTATAACGTCGTCCTTGACAGTGTGGGTTAGCAGAACACAGCAGTAGATATATTGCGCATACATCCGTCCCTGACGCGGGATCACCAAGTTCTGCGACGTTGTAATATTCTTTGATCAGCTCTGAGAATTCCTCAATGCGGTCATCAAGGGCTAATAAGGAGCTTCAGTCAGAGAAATCATCGACGGAAAAATAGACCACACCTTCACTCCTCTCGAGTATTTTCTCATACATATATCGATCTATGAAACCGCATCAACGAGCCTTGCCTGATGAGAAGGCAAAAACATACATGAACGATGCTTTCGTGACGAAGGGTCGTTTGCTGGCCCTTTAAAGTCGACGCTGCTACTTGTACTCGGTCCTCCAGATCCTTCCTCGATCTTGACTTGGGTGACTGTTGGGTTTTTCCCCGAGATCACAGTCTTGGCCAGGTTCCCTGGAAGGCGTGACCGGTTTACTATAGCAGTATTCGTGGCACCAATTGTCTTATGTTGTGGTCGCTTCGCGTTCTCTTTCATGATGTCGCGTTGTATCTGTGCTTTGAGCGAGATGATAGAGTCCATCGTGAATTCTGATATTTCGGAACGCGAGGCAGACTGTCTGAAGTTTAGCGCTTCCCACTTGTAAAGAAGTGTTTCGGCAGATAGATTGAATATTTGACATATTGAGGTACCTATTTGCCTGTGAAGGGGCAATCTAAGTGATTCTGACCGGGAACACGTACATTCATCAAGCAGCTTATTATCCGACCCAAAAAGGTCCGCAAAAACCCTCGTCACGTCTTCTTTCGTCGCCGCTGACATATTTGCACGGTCAACACGATGTAGTAGTTCTCTACAAGAAATACAAGAAATGGAACGCGTCAAAACTAGTTCACGTGACAAAACAAAAGTACGAAATTATTTTAATTTATTCTTTCTGCTAATATAGGATAATTTGTACTGAAACCTGGACAAGCGATACAATCCATATCATGTCGAGCAAACGATGAAAGCCACTTTGGTAGATCCAGGCCAGGACATATGACAAAGAACTTGTAGCTATAAGCACATCTCTGCGCTACTATCCCTGCTACTCTGAGCGCTCGACCAGATCATAAGGTAATAATACACATAGCAGATTCCGACAAAAGATGTCATAAACGTATAGTAATGGCCACTTGTGAGATGGGTGCTTTGTCGCTGGTAATCGAGACAGAAATCGATAAGATGCGGGCGAGTGGCGGATAAGACGGTCGAGGTCGACCGGTGCTATAGTGTACGATGATGCATGAAGACATGTTAGAACCCGATCAATCCTTGACATCGTCAGACGGTGTAGCTTGTCGGTCTTGCGGCTCCTCAGAAACGTCGTCTTTGCTCTGGTCGTGTGCGAGACTGCTTTCTTTGTTCACTGGACTTGTTGAGCTCGTTGGGGATGTAGAGAGGCCTTGATGACCGTTGTTAGAGTGGCCATTACCGGGGGTTGCATGGGGAATGCTAAAAATATTGAATAAGTGTACACTGACTCTAGACCTATACTCACTTCTCGGGATTGGGAATCGCCGTACCGACTGTGGTTTGTGGTGCAACACCAGCCTTCGAAAGGGCGTAATCGCCAGAGTCGAAGTATTTGCGCTCCTGGAATACGGGATTGAAACGATGACGTTGATAACTTCGACAAACGACTCACCTTCTGCATTTTCATGAGAACATTCTTGTGTGTAGGAAGCTTCCCGTACTTGGCAAATAGCTGCTGTTCTTGCGGGTTCAATTTCTACAGAGGATCGGTACAATCAGGATCCGGCTCCACGAACAGAAAGTGTGTACGAACACTGATATCAATCTTATTACGTTGATATGGAAGCATGACGGCCAAAGTACTGAAGAGATGAGAGAATCGCTCGAGGATACGAGTAAAGGGTGGACTTGTAAGCGATGATGTGGTGACACTTCGTAGTCGTTTGAGTGAATTAGTGACTTCTTTTCTCATCAACTTTAGTTGCGGGGTTATAGCGGAGTCTCAATTGGCGGATGTAACCTTACAAGATTTATAAGACCTCCTATATTCCAGAGTCACCGTATCTACTGCAGAATTCAAGGATATAAATGATCAAACTCCATTATAAAAACAGTTCTATTGCCCTCAAGACACGAGGCAGGCTCGTCTCCGATGGCTTCAACATTCCACAACGAGTCCTCATCACTATCGTCAAAGCCGTCCAAGCTAGGTTTCGTCTCATGCTTGCTTTCGGCTTGTAAAGGCCATGTGATGTTTGTAGTCATAAATTGGTGAGAAGGGGTTGTTCCTGAAATGCCAGGCCTCGCCACTACACCCACCGAATCCCCATCGTTCTCGAAAAGTTTGTGAGCTAACTCGAAGGATGTATCCATGCGATTGGAATCGCTGCTATCGGATAGGAAGCCGAGTTCCAAGTCGTCTTCCTTGTCAACAGGCTCCTGAGGAGTGAATTCGTTCGTCTCTTCAAGAGGCATGGTTATATCGTCATCTTCATATATTGTCGGCTTCTGCGGAAAATAGTTATCTAGCGTTTTCTCTTTCTCTATTGATTCACTTTTCCAGTTTGACGAAGACCCAGAGATCGGCGACCAGAGTAAGCAAGTCTGAGATCCGTCTTCCGTGCCAAGATTTTGCGGAGCTTTGTCCTGCGAATCGTGGTCCGACAAAGTTTCGTTGTGAACGTGACCATCAAGAAGGCGGAAAACAGCCCCAAAAGCGATACTATCGAAGATGATATTTTCATACTGTGAGATCCCCTGTGAACTATCGTAACTCGTCTCTTCATCTGAATCTTCCAAGTCGAAGTCGAGTATTGATGACGAAGTAGCACGATCCGTTTCTTGAGTGCGAGCCAAAACAGTAGTGTGTGGATCGGTTTCAAGCTGAAAAAATGGTCTGCAGAAATTGGATTCGCGGAGATATTCCGAATTGAGTAAAACACGATCGTTCCAGTTCTCGTCTTCCCCTAATATGTCTTGATGATGATCAAGCTCCACGTCAACAGGAAAATCGTTTTTAACATCAGAGCGTGACTCCAGAAGACCAGAGGCCGGGTGATAGGAAGGAACCATTGGCAATGGTGCCTCGTCCCATAGAGTACTCTCAGGGGGAAGCATGCTGCTGGGAGCTTGCGAATAATCAGCTTGACTACGAGCGAGATCTTCGTCATCTTCTCGGTCCGTACTGGGCACACCGATTACCCCCTGCAAAAGAAATCTATACTAGTTAGAGTCCGCGCACGAAGTAGATCGACCGACGAAATAAATTTAAGAGGATTTCAGACCTTGAATTGTGGCCGGGCCATCCCATCACAATAGATCCTCTCCAGAGCATAACAAAGAGCATCTTCATCGGCAATATCCGGCCTTGGACTTTCCACATCACACATGCCTAAATAATCTGAGAGAGATCGAGCGGCATTCCTCTGAGCTTCGATCCGCCGAGTATGAACGATCTGAAATGAGTGTGAGAAGGTCACAAACAAGGTTGTCGAGATAAGTTGAGGAACCTTAAGGAGGCTTTCACAATTCGAGCGAAATTCCCTGTTGAACGACCTTCGGATAATATTGAGTAAGGACCTCGCTGCTTCTCGGAAGTATGTTGAATCCACGTCGAGTTGCTAATCAGGATGAGTTAACGGGGAACACAAAGAATATTGAGTCGAAAAGCATGCGAGTTGCTAGCATTGATGATATGCATACCTGACACCAAGGCCCAAAAATAAGTGGGTAGCGCCTATGAATCGCAAGTGAGCGGGGAGAATCAAGTATAAGGAGAAAATAATCAGTTTACTTTACTAACTGCCAGGTCACGAAACGTCCAACAACATTATTCAAAACCGTTCTGTAAGGAAGCGATAATCTCTCATTAAATGGATGATTGGCACGGTATTGCTTAGTTTGAGGACAGTCTGGAATTCGCCAGGAATAGCACAAATCGATGGCGACCAACTTGACATGAACAGGAAGTATCTCTGCATTGCCATGGTATCGACGTGACGACGTTAAGACAACTGTAAAGTTGTGACACGGAAAAGCACATAAATATATTGAAGGATAGGAACGGCGTACATGTGGGAACTTGAGAAGTCTCGTCGAGTTTCAATTTTGAAACACAGCTCAAACCAAGCTCTTCTGCATTCTACCCGGCCTGCCGGTTAAGTACTTTGAAACAGTTCGGAAATCAGGACGGGATAATACCATCTGAAGATAGTCCACAATGTTCTGGGCAAGTTCTGACGCGTACATCTCCTCGGCAGATATAACTTCACCATCTAGATCCCCAGAAAGTGTAACGATCAGATTAGAAGTGAGCAACACGTCCACATTTTCTGGAAAGCGTGTTTCTTTTGGCCTACAAACGGAACGAGATGAGTCGCCAGCAATGAGATGATGCCGAACACCAAGAGACAAGCTACAGTGGTCTGACACTGCCCGTATCTTCGATCGACAGACAACAGACGGCATGGGGGCATTAGCAGACAAAAGCTCTGAACAAAAGACGATCATGAGATTCCCATATATAGACATAACTGAAAAAAATCAGAAATTTCAATTTTGGCTGCCACAGCCCAATAATCATGAATTAACAGTCACCAGATTCTGATTTCACTGTTCATTACACAGTACTTACTTCCATCGCCTCTTGGGCTCCCAGTAACAACCCTCTCTCCATAATGGCAGCCGCGGTAAGTTTTTTATCTTCGCAGAACCTTCTTGATGCTGACCAAAGCGCTCTCTGCACATCCAGGAGCTGGACCAGAAGATCCAGGAGGTCTACAAGCACATCGCGACAGAGCGTAAGATCTTGGAGGGAATACAACTCATGCGTCAGGCCACTACCAATCAGGATGTCTTGCGACGTAATGAGGCCAAGTTCAGAGAGTCCGAACGATCCTTGTCGTACTTTCAGGATACGCTTCGGGAGCTGCAGGCCCGCAAGCTCCAGTTATCGCAACCAGATCAACGACAACAAGGCTCATCATCACCTCAGGTGCTTAACAAGAGCACAAGTTGAATGTACAGCTGATTAATGTGATCTATTCATCGACACAGGTACCTTTAAAAGATTACGATCCCTCCAACCGCGGGCGACCAAATGACCCTGCGGGACCAGGTTTCTCTGACTCTCGCTCTCCACAATTTGGACCACTTAAGCCCAAGCAATATACCAAGCTCGATTTGATTAAGGCTGACACTCCAATTACGCCGGCCAAGATATCCAAGATGCTTCATCAACTCGAGTTCAAACTTCAAGTAGAGCTGCAATACAAGAAAGGAATAGACAAGATGGCCAAACTTTACCAAGCGGATGGCGATAAGAAATCGAGAGCTGACGCAGAAAGCAAGAAAATTGAAAGCGAAAAGAAAATACAACTCTTACAAACGGCTCTCAAACGTTACAAGAATCTACACATCCTGGATGATCTTGTGGATGATGACGAAACGGGTGCGTATCGTGATAAGATCAAATGAGAAAGATTACCGCTTAACTTTTTGCTTAATCCATGAAGACGGACCCGCTGGACCTGATGGTGAACGTAAAGAAAATATACGCTCCAAGCCCCTTTCTGGTATCCTTCAAGTTACCGTCAAGGGTGCACGAGAGCTTGATCATGCCCCCGTTCCTTCCTTTGGACGCATACGTTCATCCTCGAAACAAACTTTGGAAACATTCGTCTCACTCAAAGTTGAAGGCACACAATTAGCCAAGTCGCACCCTTCGCGAACTGATCGCTGGAACGAGGACTTCGAAATAACTGTCGACAAAGCTAATGAAGTCGAGATTGTCGTCTCTGACAAACAGGCCGGCGATTCCAATGGTGTTCCTATTGGCCTACTGTGGATTCGAATACACGATCTAGTCGAGGCTCTTCGTCGGCAGAAGGTAGGCATGGAGAGCGGGCAAGGTGGATGGGTTACTGCTGGTGCGATGCACGGGGATGGACATACAGGCCAGGGACATCCGCCGTCTGGCGACTTCAATGCTCCCCTTGGAGGAGGGTTCAGCAGTGCTTCGCATAGTGGCCCGATATCTGTAGGACCTGCAACAGCTGATGGAATTGATGCTTGGTTCTCCGTTGAACCTGCCGGAGCTATCGCGCTTCGTCTAAACTTCAGTGAGATGTCATGATCTTCTTTGCTAATACTTGTTCATTATGGAATTTTAGTTAAGGAGAATGTTCGCAAGCGCCCCCTGGATGCTCCTTTGGGCGGTCTTGGCCGACAGGGTGCCGTTCGAAAACGCAAAGACGAAGTCCATGTCATGAACGGCCACAAATTTGTGCAACAACAATTTTATCAACTCATGCTGTGTGCCTTCTGCGGCGACTTCCTTCTCAACGCTCTTGGATATCAATGCGAAGATTGCCGTTATACCTGCCACAAAAAGTGTTATGAGAAAGTTGTCACCAAGTGTATATCTAAATCTAATACCGGGGTATGTATCTCTCTGATCCCTTTATCAATGCCATATCTTATCTTTACTCTAGGAGGGAGACGAGGAGAAAATTAACCATCGAATTCCTCATCGTTTTGAGCCTCTTACCAACATTGGCACCAATTGGTGCTGCCATTGCGGCTATATGTTACCTCTCGGCCGCAAAAATGCTCGTAAATGCTCTGAGTGTGGCGTCACTTGTCATGCAAACTGTGCTCACCTGGTTCCTGACTTCTGTGGAATGTCGATGGAGACAGCAAACGAATTGCTTCGCAACTGGCGAGACATTAATAGGCTGCGCGCAGATAAACCGGCAGTGGGTCGTCCATCTGGCCGCCCACAACTCGATCACCATATGGCTTCTCCATCTATCGACTCACACATGGACCGTATGAAGCTCTCTGGACCAGAGCCTGCTATTCCTTCTCAAACTGGCCGTATACCTTCCACTCCTCAGGATAAGTACCAATACCAGCAGTCTGCGCAACAATCGTTTTCGCCTCCTCAGCAACCTCAACAGTTGCCTCCTCAGCACTATCAGACTGCCCCTTATATGCAGCCCTCACCGTCTAATGTTCGACCTCCTGCAGGGGGTCGTGTTCCAATACCCACTGGATCAAGTTATCCACCGGATGGGCGACCTCAAGGCCCATATGAACAAGGACCTCCAGGGACCTATGACGGCTATGCTCAGCAAACGGGTTATCCAGTATGTTTGTTGAAACTTACAGCTTGAAGATGAAACTGATCAGCGTGTCGTAGCCTTCACGGCCC
Source organism: Termitomyces bulborhizus (assembly GCA_017580835.1). Lineage (NCBI taxonomy): Eukaryota > Fungi > Basidiomycota > Agaricomycetes > Agaricales > Lyophyllaceae > Termitomyces > Termitomyces bulborhizus. The sequence goes on from JAGDQM010000076.1 coordinate 11,031, forward strand.
CAGGTCCCTCCCATACAACCCAAACAGCCTGGCATTGCTAGTCCCGTCCAGATGCAGCGTCCTATTGACCGTGTATCATTGCCTGCTTCGCCTAAAAGACCACCTCACGAAGTCGTGCCTATCCGACAACCGGCCCCACAGCAGCACTTGTCGCCGCAGGCACTTCCACAACAACAATTTCAACAGCAGCAGTCACAACAGCAACCGCCTGCCCGCTCTTCAAGGAAGGTCACTCTCAATGATTTTAACTTCCTCGCCGTTCTAGGAAAGGGAAATTTCGGCAAGGTCATGTTGGCAGAGGAGAAGATTACGAATGGTCTTTATGCTATCAAAGTCCTCAAGAAAGAGTTCATCATTGATAATGACGAAGTTGAAAGGTTCGAGATGGCAATTTGACTACCATAGTCTGCTTCTGACCCGTTTATCAGTACTCGTTCGGAAAAGAGGGTTTTCTTGGCCGCCGCAAAGGAGCGCCATCCCTTCTTGCTTGGTTTGCATTCCTGCTTCCAGACTGAGACCCGCATCTATTTTGTGATGGAGTACGTTAGTGGTGGTGACCTCATGCTGCACATCCAGCGGAAGCAGTTCTCCCTTCGACAAGCCAAGTTTTATGCTTCTGAGGTCCTCCTAGCCCTGGAGTATTTCCATGCCAATGGAATTATATATCGGTTAGTTCCACATTCCATGTGTCCAGCGCTAGCACAGTCCTCATATCGCAAAACAGCGATCTCAAGCTTGATAACATCCTGTTGACTCTAGATGGACATGTAAAAGTTGCTGACTATGGTCTCTGCAAAGAGGATATGTGGTATGGCAGTACGACGAGCACCTTCTGCGGAACACCTGAGTTCATGGCGCCTGAAGTCTGTTGCATCAAATAGCTTCCTTCTTTTCGACACTGACAATTGAAACAGATTCTCTTGGAGCAACGCTACGGGCGTGCGGTGGATTGGTGGGCTTTCGGCGTTCTTACATATGAAATGTTGTTGGGCCAGTCTCCATTCCGAGGGGATGATGAGGATGAAATCTTCGATGCCATCTTGGAGGACGAACCCCTTTATCCCATCACTATGCCGAGGGATGCTGTTTCAATCTTGCAAAAGGTGATTTCCTTCATCTCCGTCCTTCTTGTCTCCTTACGTCTATCTTTCCAGCTGCTGACGCGCGATCCTTCACGTCGTCTTGGATCAAGCAAAGAGGACGCTGAAGAAATTAAACGTCAGCCATTCTTCAAGGATGTAAATTTTGACGATGTTCTACACAAGCGCATTCCTCCGCCTTACTTCCCCACCATTGTACGTGATGTCCTTAAGACATTATTTTTCATCGATTGAAGGATGTTTTAGAACGGAAGCGCCGATACCAGTAACTTTGACGAAGAGTTCACGCGTGAGAAGCCCACTCTTACTCCAGTTCACGGACAATTATCTTCTCGAGACCAAGCCGAGTTCAACGGTTTCTCATGGGTGAGCTTGATTCGAAGTACAGACGATCATGTTTCTGATATTCTTGTGCAGGTCGCGCAATGGGCAGACGTGTAAAACACTTTCTCCTGATTTTTCGCTTCGATTCGTACGATCTTATTGTAGCCGTCTGTCATTCTTCGTGTATCCAGATATATTGTAAATGGGAGTTCTTCTAGTATATCAACCGACACACCTTGTGTAGTCGATGCTCTGCTGTGCTTCATCGCAACTATATGTCCCCCCGTCCCTGGCAAACCAGTCGTCTTCTCCTCATCGTCCTCGTCAATAACGGGTCCTCGCATAAGCCGATAAAAGCTCTGCCATAGCTCGGCAATCGTATCATACTCCTTCGTCATTCCAAGTACCTCTTCGAGCTTGCGATTTAAGACATTCGTGGATGATAAGAGCTCCTCAAAGCCCTGTTTGGATGGATAAGATCTGTCACTCGTCACATCACAATAATACCAACAGATGTGATATCGCGCGCAAGCCTGTTGCGTTCGCGTTCGAAAAAGGTCGAATCTTCGTCCAATTGGGACATGTATGTATGGTTCCTCCGCTTGAGTGATGACTGAGAGGACTGAGTACTGAGATATCGAAGTGATGATAACTCAAAACAACTAGTTCGTTTCGTCAAGAGTGTTGTGACGTTGTGACAGGACGTCAGTATTTTTATTTTTTTATTTCTAGTTTCTTTGCGGTGGGTTCCCGACCAAAAAGTCCAATCACGACCCCACAACACATCCATAAAATCCATGCAAACTACGACTCTCGTATTAATATGAAGAATTGGCCGTCCTCTGACAAATTAGGCCCATTCAATTAGAATGGTTACGTTACCGCGTGGGTTCACAGAGATGCTAGTAGTTGATTCAGTCAGATCAACTGCATCAATAAAGTGACATACGTTGAGGCGCCCTGCATGATGTGCGCTATGTCTTTGCGTCCGACAGTTATATCCATACCTATTCGTCGACGTATTAGTAATGGAGTTCAACCTTGGGGACGCCGAGAATACTGACCAGCAATTCTCGTGGATCTCGTCCCCTCCTGGAACAGAGCATGAATTGTGTGAAAAGGAAGAGTGATAATCCAAGGCTCACTCTCTCGTTTCCATTCAAGGAACCAAAGATGAAGATGAGCTCGAAATAACTGAATGATGCATGGTTCACACAGCCAATCATCATGATTCCAAGTGTCCCAAGGAGAAGTCTTGACCCGGTACATTTGTTCCAGAAGATTTGCATACGTCGCCTGTTCATATGCGCTGAGAAGCTTGTGTCTCAGGCTAGCGCCCTCAACAACATTGGTTATAAGGTGTCCCTGGACGAGTCCGACAATACCACGAACTCCAAGAGAGAAGGAGCAGCGCCGTAGATCGTCCCAGCCTGATGGTCATTGGTGATGGGAAAGACCATAATTGTTGGACATCAATTACCTGACTTGCTCCACAGATCTAGACCGGAAACTGCACCACATTTATCACCTGTGAGACGGTATGGAGATACACAACAATGAAAGATGGAATAACTTACAAGTGTCGTTACCCCCTCGAATATCGTCGAGTAAAGATGCCCAATGGGTAGAGCTGTCCGAAGGTTTTGTCTTGCGCTCCTCCCATATCCTTTCAAGCGGATTGAAAAGATAATCCGTAAAAGAAGACGGGACAATGCCGATCTCTAGATTTCCATGCAGATCATCCGTCATTATTAGTTGATACGCCTGCAGCACCATCGCTGGACCACGCGCCAACACCACATCTCCGGATATTTCGTCAGCTGTCCATGATGGCGATTAGTGTCAAGATAAGATGCATGTTTAATGGATGGACGAACGTCGCCCGCTTTCCCCGGCAGAAATTCCTTGAGCAATTTCAATCATAAATAATGAGGCACTATACAACTCGAGCAATTCAGATGTGGCAAAGTCATCCAACAACTTCTTCCGTGCGACCCTATCGCGTTCTACACGAGTTGGATCAAAATCTTCGTCATCTTCATCTTCATATTCGTATTCATCTGCTGGAAAAATCTCGGCAATCAGCATTAGGCGATACACTGCTCTTCGAAAACGTAGAGATTCTGCAGAGTTCAAAAGACTAGTGCGAGAGGTGCGATCTTTATGTCTGTCCATATCGTAAGAATAATTTCTTAACTCAGATTCGTTCGAATCAGAGACAATTTTAACTTGCCTGAAACTAAATAGGTCTTCTAGAGCTTTGACGACTGTGGCGTTTTTCAACAACCGGCGACATTCCTCACCGGTTATTGAACCAATATCATCTTCGTCTGACCAGAGTTTATTCCGGAGAGTGATCTCCGTATTTGTATGGTCTGGATCCGTCGAGACTTTGTAACGGAGTAGCCTAATAGCCTGAGGCAGGGATGGTCCAATAATGTTATAAGATATGGCGCGTATGATTGATTTGGGGTGTGCCTTAAAAACCTTGTAAAATGACTTGGATGACAGTATGGTTGTTCGAAGAGTCGAGTAGTCAGGCAAGGAAGTCAATACACAGTCTATGATATCGTCGTCTAGAGGCAGCGAATTAACGCCTCGCATGATGCTGATAAAAGTATCCAGTGAGAGACTGAGTGTATTGGTGAACTGTGAAAGACCGTCTACAATGGCAGGGAAAAGTCGTTAGAGTGACTCAGGCGTCAGATTCAGGTCTTGTGTTGTGTTTGCCACATTGACTCGTCAACCAATCAATCACACTCGCCATGTGATCACTAATGTATGGCACGTGAGTCATCATTATCCTCTTGATATTCTCGATATTTCTTAACCCCACCAGTTGGGGTTCGTCGCTTATGGATCATGCTCAAAGAGTAAAGCACGGTGTGGAAGAGGGGTCGGCTTCCCTGATAGAATAAAGGTGTTAACGCTTCGACAATGAATGTATTTCTAATAGCGAATGAAAAAGGGTGTTAAACAATTCCTGTTTCCGTCGCCGGGCGTGCGTTGTGTGATTGATGCGGTCACGTTGTCAGATCCGTTACCCTTTGCTGTCACGACAGTTACGTTCCTTCCTTCCGCTTCGTCGATACTTCGTCAAGCCCTTGTCTCCAGCCGGATGACAACAGGAAATCCTAGTTCAAAGTCGCTAGCCCGTCGAACTCTTGTCTCCAGCCGGGCGACAACAGAAAGTTCAGTTCTAAAGTCACAATCTCCACAACCCTAGAGTGGTCAAGATACACGGCCAGCTAGTCGACCAAAAAGAGGAGGTGCGTCCAAGTGTTCCACCAATCAGAGACGATAACCCAGACAGACAAAGTTCGACAGGACACGATATTTCTCGACAACCCAGACAACCAGGGACCGATGCTGGATCCAGACGACACAACGAGACAAGCTTTGGTTATTCCAGACAGTCGAAACCCAGCACCAGACACAGACGATTCAACGATACCACGCAGTCAGAGCGACGAGAGCGATTCAGAAACCCACGAAACCGGAACTGGGGAAAAACTGTTTTTATTCGTATCTGCTAGTCGAATTTATACTTTTTCCAAGTGCCTTTCAAGTTACCGATCTCCTGCCAATTCTGAAACTGTCCGCTAGTCCGTTTCATAATAAAGTTTCCCATCTTTGTCATTCTTCCGTCATTCCTCATCTCCTGTCGTCATCCTCTCTCCTTTCCGTACTGTCCCTGTCTTCCGTTTCTCTCCCCCATTCTTCCCTTGCCCCACTTCCTCCCCTTTTCAACTCTTCCCCTCCTTCGCACCCTCATACCTCACAACTTATCCCCATCCTTCTTCTGTCGTCGATTTCCTCTCGCCTTCTGTTAATCAAACTCTTCCCTCCTGCTCATCCTGACTTCTTCTTATTCTATGAGTCTTCTCGTTGCCCCTACCACAACGGAAGACAGTAAATTTCTTGGACAGACAAGTTCGGAAGGCTGAGGGCGAACCTGAAGCCGTCCAAGTCGACTCAAACGCTAGTGTCATGGCCTTGGAATAAAAGATCAGGAACGGAGAGGAAGACTCAAGCACGAGATTTAGAATGACGCAATTGAAATGTTTTGCAAAGTGACATCTGTGGTAGCTTGCCGCCCAATCTGATTCCAAATGGTCATGTAAGAAGCAGAAAAGACTTGAGAAATACACTGTAGGCTGGACTCCCTCCTCTTCCTCCTCTTCCTATTGGCTTTTGCCTGAGGTGCCACTCCCTGAATTTCCTGCTTCTCCTTGATTTGCTTTGTGATCGAAGAAGTTTTGGATGCCTTCCTCTGGAATTGGAGAGGAAAAATCAAAGGATGAAGAGGAGAAGTTGTTGAAGGTAAATATTTGTGTTAGTAAACCCGCGGTACGGAGGGAGTATTGCGTGATATGACCGCCACATGTTCTCATCATTTGACCATCTTACT
>JAGDQM010000077.1:0-16674 GCA_017580835.1 Termitomyces bulborhizus
ACTATGAAGCATGGAGGAGGGAATAATCTCATGATATAGGGCTGTATGAGTTAGAATGGGGTAGGAAAGCTGGTGGAGGTGGTGGGGATCATAAATGCAGAGCAGTACTGTGAAATTTTGGATGATGAAGCAAAGGAGAGCTTTGAGAAGTTGGAGATGGAGGAGGGTGTCTGCTACTTTCAACAGGACAATAACCCCAAACACAACTCCAAGAGAGCTGACAAGTGGTTTGAGGACAACAACTTTGATGTCCTTTGGTGGCCAGCCCAATCCCCTGATCTCAACCCTATTGAACATCTCTGGGAGTACCTTAAGGAGCAACTTAGGCAGTATGAAACACCTCCTCATGGTGTGCATGAATTATAGGAGAGGGTTGCAAAGGAGTGGGATGAAATACCACCAGAAGTATGCCAAAGACTAATAGAAAGCATGCCTAGAAGGATTCAAGCAGTTATCAAGGCAAATGGAGGACATACAAAGTACTAGACACTAAAAGTAGAGATACTTGAAAAACTGTCCCAAGGGGTGAATATTTTAAAGTGGCTATTGCTCCATCAGTTTTGATTTTAAGTACATAGGCTTAGGTCTATTTTGTAGCTATGATGCCATAGTATTTTACATGATTTAATTAGGATTTTAGATACTTCTCATCCTTCATTTCAATGTCATCTTTCAAAAAGTATGAAACATTAGGACAGTTTTTTGAGCTACTATACAATTTCACTTATCTTGCTTCCATGCCAGCTTTCAGTCACTTCTGACTACTTCCATTTCATCTTGCTTCCATTCTGTCACTCTAGCTTGATTCCATTCCAGCTACACCTTGTTCTCCTCAATTAGCAGAATCTTATGATTTATGGCTCATAATGGAGACAGGGAGTTTTGCTGACAGATTTACAGATAAACCCTCCCTGACTTGCTCCAAGCTTCCCTCCACCTGTTCCATTTTAGACAGGTACCATTACATATAGTGGAATACAGAGAGTTGTGTTTGACTCCTAGTGTAGTCAGTTGTTTGTGCACTGTTACCCCAGGCCTCAAACATGAGTAGCAGGTCAGATTCTCCTACTATGGAGCTGAAAAGACTGGCAGTTTCCAGAACCTAGTCCACTCTGAGTAACAGGTCACAGGGCTGTAATGTGGTATTGTCTAATGGGACAGGTAGTCCAATTGGTTCGTCGTATGCAATTCCGGCGTGTTCCATTTTAGGCAGGTACCCTTACAGCACTGCCAGACCCTCATTAAAATGGATTCCAGCCAGCCAGTCTAGACTTCACGGAGCTCCGAATGGGAACCCATCTTCCGTGAACTCAAGTTGTCTCTTTGGAACACTTTCACACAAGAATCTATAAAAAGCATTTCCTTCCCTGTCTGTCACTTGACCTGTCTACTTCTAATGCTATAAAACGTATATCTCTACCCTTGTCTCACCCTCATGGCTCTGAAGCTTCTCTATCTGCTACTTGCAATACCTAGTCTCACGCTCACTGTGCTGGGTGTAGCAATTCAACCATCGCACAATCTTTTAAGAAAACGGGATGACGACCTTCCAGCTCGAGTTCCTTACGTTTTTCCTGCACCTGGCAGTGACCCCGTGAGTACAGAAAGTTATCTATACCAACTCACTTGGATATTCAAGTATGTACTGAATGAATTTAGATAGCAGATGCTATACGGACCAGGCGAGCTAATGGAACCCTACTGGCATTGGACGGTGTCCTGTGAGTTTTTACCTCCATATTTCTCAAAGGTGGTCCTTGACTATACTTCCAGGCTTAATGCGCCCTTAATAGCATCGACTTGGAATAGTTTGTTTGGAGTTATTAGAGGCAACACGACAATCCCCGGAAATATGAGAGAATTGGCTGTGAACGCCCGAACTTTCTCCTCATACGGACACTGGCTTACCTAGGTTCAGATCCTAAGAATAGCAGCCCTGAACAAAGCGTCGTATGAGTGGTGTGTACTTTCCTGAATTATCGTCTTACATCTCACATGCCAAGTAAAGGTTACAACATGAATCCGTTGGCCGTTCGGAAGGCCTCACAACGGAACAGCTTCGTGTCATTCGTCTCACTCCCGTCTTGGAAGAGACGGCCGAAACAAACAAGATCCTAGGGCCTCCGCTGTCAGCAATGATGACGTTCACTGATTGGAGCACAAGCACGACCCGGGTTCCCGATCGTGTCTTTGTGGGGCTTAAAGAGTTCTTGAACGACCAGCAGCTGGTTGAAGCGACAGCAACCGTTGGAGGGTATAACTTCGTCAGTAGATTCCTTTTGGCATTGGATGTGGACGGGAAAAACAATGTATCTGTACCGATTCCTAACTAAAGTTTTGTCACCGTAATTTCACACAACTTCTCTTGAATCTGTGCCCAACATAACCAATCCATTCATTCAAGATACATAGCGAGAACTGAGATATAGGAATCACAAGAAAACAGGAACGAGGTAGACGACGAAAAAAGAGATGGATAGTGGAATCTGATCAGGAAGTGATATGATATAATAGCATAAATCAGGAGAGAGAAAACGGTCATCCAAGTAATCAACTTCAGTCCGTAGCGACAAGAGACCTTGCAACAGAAGCACCACGCGATGGTGCTTCTGATCCCAAGCGAAAGGGAGCAATAGAGCTATGTCTGGAGGGAGCAACAGATCCAAATCGAGATGGTGCGGCAGACCCAAATCGAGATGGAGCAACGGAACCGTGGCGTTGTTGCTCCCAAAGTTTGTCCTTCGCCCTGATCTCGATGTTGTCAAAAGGATCTGATTGTGTGAGCTTGAGGCAATCACGCGTCCCAAGTACAAGCAGCTCAAAGAAAAATGTTGCAGCAGCACGACGAGATGCCTGGATTTTGAAATATCAGAAGTATCAAAAGGTCGCATAAAATGTACTGCTACCTTCTCGGATAATTTGTTGAAGCTGAGTAACCTGTCGTCATCCTCCTGGCCCGCAATAGGCTGAAGTTCTTTCCTTATCATGCTGACAGCCTTGATCGTATTTTTGCTGTAGCCCTTTCCTTCGTGATCCACTTCCCTCTCTGTGGCTTTAGTCTGTGTCTGAGATGGCCTGGCATCAAACATCGCAATCGGGCAGGCAGCGTCAGCATACGTTTCGTCTCCATCCTCGATGGGAATACCGTCCGGACCGGGGGTAGATAATCGACTCAGTTCGGATGGCGCGGCAGACTTTGCACGGGCCATTTCGATGTTGGCCTCCATGCTCACAGGAATGTCCAACTGAAAATCATCCGGTCCACCTGTTTGGTCTGGAAACCCGAGGATGTCATCAGGCCCCATACTCCCGCGTCCCACAATGTCGCTTCCAAGGCCGTTACTCAGTGCAAGGCTAGCCGCTCTGCGACCTTGTTCGACCTCCTCATCTTCGGCAAGACGCTGACGTTTATTAGGACTCTTATGAGGAGACTCTCCGCGACGCTTGGATGTAGCGCCATTTACAGGACGCATAAACAACTCAACAAGTTCCGGTGCCAAACCTGGTGGAGCAGCACAAAAGAAGGTACCATTAGGCGTGACTTTCGTCGGAAGGAAGTGGGCCAGGGGGTCATCACGGATGGTGAGGAGGCGCATTACAACTGATGAACGAGGAAGAAATTGTTGCTCAGAGAGTATGTCGCTCACATCCTTGGTCACAGAGGCGCCGAGCCCGGTGCGACCGCGGCCAAGTTTGGCGCCGGGGCCATCAGCAAGTTCAGTTACAGAGTCTATAATCTGCCTCTTCTCTTTCATTTTGCGCTTCGACTTTGTTACTTCTTGAGGCGTCTCAACCGCTAGCGGCTCATCAGGCGGGGGCGTGGGAGGTGGTTCAGAAAGTGGTGATGCTGATCAACTTCAGTTGAAAGCTAAACATAGAGAAAATGCAATCACTCACAAGCACGAGAAGAAGCCCTTGTCTGACCAGGAGTCTTTTCGTTCTCAGCGGGGGGGTCATCGAAACCAATACCGAAATCACCCAAATCCATCCCCGCAAGGTCAGGAAAATCCATATTTACTTCTGCGTGAAAGGGGTGCTCGGAAGCGTCGCGCGACTTGCTTCGGTTTGACAAGATGTCCATGTCAATGTCCATACCATTACGACCTAGAAGGTGAGAATTTATCGAGTCTCGGCGGCCTCCAGCATCACGGCCAACCTCAACACTCCCATTGGTACTCATTTCGTCAGCATTATTCACGTCCTTCTCTGGAGCGGCATCCCAGTCAAGTCCCAGATCGACATCGAAATCTTGAGAGCCGATACCGTCCGAGGGACCAATGCCGAACGGATCTTGCAAATCGAAATCCTGGAAGTCATTGACAGTACGGAGCGTAATGTCATGTATATCTGCTTGGTGGTGACCTTGTAGCTGGATTGGTCGGTCTTCGAAATCAACTTCCCTAGACAACTGATCAGAGCGAACAGGAAAGTATAGGGCCATAAGGCTCACCAGTTTACATCGGGTAACAAGAGGTCCAGGTCCAAGCCACCTGGTTGTAAAGTAATTGCGTTCTTGTTCACAGCGAGTTGGTCCTCCGTCATGTCCACGATACCGGGCCTAAACGCCTGACAGCCGGGTTCAGAAGGTTGTACCAGGGACCGGAGACACTTTTCTCACCATTTTTATCTTTAAAAGAGCTTCATTACAGTCGTCCAACAGATATTTTGCCTTGCGACTGTAGATGCGGACGACACCAAGGAGCAACTGCCCACTGAGACGAAGAGCCATGACCTCGATTTCTTGACCCATTATTGCGTCTGCAGGTGTTAGACGAATAAACATAAATTGGTAGAAGATGCACATACCGACTGACTGCTCAATGTCGGTCTGTAGGGTCTGGGTCTTGGAGAGCTTGCGCTCCATATGGGCCGCGAGCCACACCTTGCCCAGCGGACCCCTCCTGGAGAGAATGGTTTCCGAGTAGAACTAAGTAGCAAGGATAAGTAGAAACGCGAGAACGTTGGAGCAGAGGCTGACCATGAGGGAAGATGGCGCGAACAGATGTCACGAACGACGCGCCTGTGGCAGACAAGGAAGACGGAGGTTCGAAAATGAAACACCGTAGCACGTGGCTCACAGACGTATTTACTCAGATTTGGCGACAGCCGTGAAAAGTTTGTCCGCAAAGACCAAGATCCAGAAATCCGACGAGTTGCGGTTGTCTATGCTCGCGTCTTCCTCTCGATTATCCTCAAAATGTGCCCATATGGTACTCTCCACCTCCCGAAGAATATTACAGTCTTCTGGTCCACTATGCAAGTTTTCTGATTCCTGCGTTCACCCTGGACAACTTTTATTCATTGATTAACCAGCAAATCACTGGCAGTGGAGACATATGTCTACTGCCTTTCAGGAAGAGTCCTTACCCTCACCGCAACTTGCCGCATCCCGTCAAAGGATTCTTGGGTTCTCAGGTGACACAGATGCCCAGCAGGCTTCGACACGGACAACCAAAGCACGTTTCAACATGCAGTTAATGGAGGCAGCGGAGCTCGGCCGATATTCCCAAGTCCTCGACCTAGCAGCACAAATGAAAACTTCCAAGATTCGACCTGATGTCACTACATATCTTGCAATTATTAGTGCTGCAGCTCATCACCGTATGTGGTTAGACGCTTGGGCTATCCTCGACGACATGATAGCCGTTGGTTTATCCCCCAATACTGCTGTATTCAATGCTTTGATCAAGGTGATGCATTAAAAAATGACAGGACTTTCTTTCTTACCTATCAACTACAGGCGCAGAATGCATGTACCTCGGACTATCTCTGGCAGGTTCTCAACAAAATGGATGAGTTGCAAATCCCACCCGATACTGCCACCTTCCGGCTTATTATTGTCCGGCTTACTTCAACTCACCAAATGGAGCTTGCGATCCAATTTTACCAGACTATGAAGACCTATAAAGTAGTTCCGGACATATTCACTGCCATGGCTCTTATTAGTCATGTCGCGCAGGTGGGCTACCCGAGACTCGCTCTCGATTTAATAGCCGATTTTGAGGCACACTCTCTCCGTCGGTTAGACTATGCATTTTTTATGCCTTGTCTCGTCGCATCTGCAGAAGCCCTTTATGTGAGCGTCATGAAATTACTTTGTGACCGTTCTAATACTCTGAATACCACAGCTGGATGGCGTAATCAGGTGTTGGAAGCAGATTGTTCACGTATTCAATATGAATCCGGGTGAGGGGGTCTGTCTAGCGGTTATCGACACAGCGGCGCGCAATGGCCATCCAGATCTTGCAACAGATGCCCTTCGCGTCCTGAGAGCTTTAGGCGTCGAATGGAAGGAGCACCATTTCGCGCCTCTCATCGAGGCCTTCTGTCGCCAAATGCAACTCAAGGAGGCAATACGGGTGTTAGATATCATGAGAGAGGAAAGGATCGAACCCATACCTGAAACGGCATCTGCCTTTCTCGAAGTGCTCACTAGCACTGAAGTTATTGATTCGGTATGGGAAATCACCGACGGGATACTCAAGGAAGGCGAAAGGGTTGACAGCATTGTCCTACAAGTTTTGATCAGTGCTTCGGTAAAACTTGGCGACCTCCAACGTGCCATAGGTGCCTACAGAAGTCTGGCAGAATATGGAGCTACGGCCGATATCACTATCTTTAACTCGTTGCTCCAAGGCTGCGTAGCCGCGTCTCACCGAGATCTAGGAAACTTACTTCTGGACGATATGAAGGCTGCTCAGGTCAAGCCCGACCAAAACACCTACGAGACCTTTATTCTCTTGTGTCTCACGCAGGACGATTACGAAGACGCCTTCTTTTATCTCGAGGAGATGAAATCTGCTGGCTTCCATCCAGGGTACAACGTGTATTTCAAGATCATTCGGAAGTGCCTCATGACCGATGATATCCGCTACAAGGTTGCGTTGCAGGAAATGGAAGAAATGGGTCATAAACCACGGCTGGACCTCAAGAAATTGATGCGCCGGAGAGAAGAAGCCAAAGGGCTTGACAATGAGCCACAACAAGCCGTGTCACAGGAACACTCTACTACCATCGATGGTGCTGCACTCCGGTTCATTCAGACAGGCGGCATCGAAGGAGACGCTCAGCTACCGAAGGAGCATGTATAAGGATCAAATCGACGAACCTTGTTTTCCACATCTTTGCAACCAAGGTGTATATAACTATAACGACTTCTATGTAGTCCATTCCTCGCTGGTGAGGATTGGGTCCAAGTCACGTACATTGTGGGCCACAACACGGTCAGTTGGAAAGATGGACACCGTCAATAAATATATTCGAACCGATGCATAAGTACCGTACGATTTATAATGGAATCGTTATAGGCTACGTTGTTCTCAAGAGCCTTTATAATTCATTCCAATTTTAGAGATGACGTCTGTGCAGTGTGAGTTGCTGGCCATGGACAATGGAGTCTAATTCGACTCGCCCAGCTCGCACTCAGTTCACTTTTATTTCTATCTTGACTCGCCTATTTATCGTCAGTGCTTGCACACAGTTCACTTTTATTTCTATCTCACCACCTTGATCATCTTCCAGGCGGCGAATTGCCCCACTTCCATTTTCTCACTAAACACACCGCTCTGGTAGTTGGACCGTGAACCACTAGAACTAAAACGACTACTTGACTTGTAGACACGCCAAGGAATACGAAGGACTGTTGGTCATCTATCGATTGATGTCATTTTCCCCCGTCCGCGGGGTGGGTGACGCCACGAAGCTTAAAACTGCTTTAAGACATTTTACTACCACCAAGAGGTCCTATCAGCGCTCGATACTCCTCCCTCGTCACGGTGTTCACTACCTGGCTCAGTGAAAATTCACAAAAAGTGGCCCAGGCCCCAAACAGCCCCTTAGTGATCCTCTTTCGTGTAAAGAGTCTCGTTCAGCTGCCAAGTAGATTTTATCATATTTCTGTTGTTGCTATCTACAGTGACTAAACTTATTATTGTCACCTCCTCATAGCAACTTTGCTTTGTAGTTTCTAGCAATAATCTTGCTATGCTCAGAGTATATCTTTGCTGGTTCAAGTTCATGGGGAGTAGTATGGTCTGAAATGCCATTTTCTAGCATTGCTGCTAACTTGATTTAGTATAGTAATTGCTGAGCTGACAACAATCCCAAATCCTGCTAGTACTTTACTAGCACTCAACCTTACTACAAGTGTGATTCATTGAAGGAGGGTTTCCGCTATGGTAGCAAGATGCTATGTAGTTAATTGAAGGCTCATATAATCAAGATAGCCTAGAAAGCTATACTGGTCTGATGGACAAGGGACTTGGTTGGTAGAGTCGTAGGAATAGATTCAGGCAAGGATCACTTTGCTGTGAATTGTCAGATAACAAAAGTATTGCTAGCTGCTCAAGATTCAGATAATTGCACATAGACTAGGGCCTCAAGTCAGCGCCTTTTGATTTCCCCACAGTTCTCATTGGCTTTTGTGCTTTTTCTTGATATTTAGTGTTGTCTTGATTAATTTCTGACCATCTTATGTCAGTAAGAGAAAGAGTTATATGTCAAGGCAAATAGTCAAAGCTCCCACCAACAAGACTACCATATTCTGAATGTCCTCATGGTGAAGAACTGCTACCTCCTTCCTCTTATTTCAGAACTTGTCAATAACCTTGATGGTGTGCAATATTTTACTGAGTTAGATGTCTGCTGAGATTACAACAATGTGTGCATCAAGAAAGTGGAAGGCAGCATTTTGGACTAATCAAGGGTTATTTGAGCTATTGGTCATGTTCTTGAGCCTCACCAACAGCCCAGCCACATACTAGACCATGATGAATGACATCTTCTGCAATCTCATTGCAGTGGGTATGATGTGCATATATCTTGATGACATCCTCATTGTAAAGACCCTAGAGGAACACCATTGCATTATATATCTAGTTCTGGAATGGCTTTGTCAATATCAGCTCTATCTTAAGCCAGAGAAATACAAGTTTAAACAGACTTAGGTGGAATACCTTGGGCTCATCATCTCATATCAAACTGCAGAGATGGACCTAGTGAAAGTGGCTAGAATAGCAGAAGGGCCTACACCTTATAACAAGAAGGAGGTATAATCCTTTTTAGGATTTACCAACTTCTACTAACTAGGATTTATCACATCATGCATGCTCTCTCTTTGACCTCACCTCTAAGGATCAGCCTTGATAGTAGAGTAATGCTCAGCAGACTGCTTTTAAGACCCTCAAACATGCCATGATCTCCCAACCAGTTCTTATCTCTCCTGATGGATGACCTTCTATTTTAGATAGAGACTGACAGCTCTAACTTTACTATGGGTGCTGTTCTCTCTCAGCAGTCTAAGGAGGATAGTAAATAGCATCCAATTGTATTCTATTCTAAGAGTCCTAATGTAGCAGAACACAACTATGAGATTCATGATAAAGAGATGTTGACTATTGTTCATTCCCTAAAGGAGTGGCATTACTTTCTAGAAGGCACACATCACAAGTTTGAGGTCTGGATGGATCACAAGAACCTAGAGTACTTCTAGACTGCTAAGAAGCTTAATCATTGACAGGCCTGCTGGTCTTTATACCTTGCCAACTTTGACTTCTCACTTGACTAAGCCCTCTTGCTATGTGCCTATAGAAGAGCTCCACCCCCCTCCCTAATCCCAATGACTGGTAGAGTGTGGTCTCAGTGGACTTCATCTCAGAGTTGTCAGATGCCTATAGTTATGATACTATTCTAGTAGCAGTGGATAGTATAGGGAAGTGAGCACACTTTATTTTTACCACCTATACTGCTTTCCTGTTAACCTGAACCAGAAGAATATATGGAAGGTCCATAGTCTATTAGATGCCTTTGTCTCAGATCAGTGTCCCCAGTTCATAGTAGAATTCACTTAAAGGTCCCAGAAACACATTAGGACTTATCAAGTCTGTTGAGGTAATGTGGTATTGGTGCTAGTAAGGAGTTGTGTAAACAGGGGGCAATTAACAATGTTGTTGTTAAGGTTACTACCAGTTGTAGTAAAGACAGGAATTAGTAAAGTTAAAGACTGATGAGATTGTTAGCATGTACCAGACAAGGCAAGGGTAACAAGATATGGGTGCTAGCATTAGCAAAAGTGAAATGAGAGAGCCTAAGTGGCACTGTGATGACGTCCAGAGTTGCCTAGCTGCCATGCAGGAACAAATCCTATAGAAACAATCAGCAGCTAATGGGTAAGGTTGACTTGGGATGGTATAGGTGCAAGCGGTGATGATGTCTGGAGTTGCCTAGCTGCTGTACAGGAACAAAAATCCTATAGGGGCAAATCAGCAGCTAATGAGTAGAGTCAACTTGGGATGTAATAGTGTAAGCAGTCCCGTTCAAGCTCCCAAAAACTCAGATGAAAGTGTTAAGTGGTGTTGAAGATGGTGATAACAATGCTAGCCAAAGTTGCTAAGGTCATTGCTAGACACTAGAAAACATGAGAAAACGCTAAAAACACTAGAGGTCGCTATGACAAGGCGACCACAATAAGCTTAGTTGTTGCAGATAACAACAACAAAAAGACTAGAAAGACAAGACTTAGCAGATTGGACTAAGCTTGAGCTCTGAGACATAGTACAAGAGACAAAACTGGGGGGAGAACTGGGGGAAAACTCTCTTTTTGTTTGATCTAGTGTAGTACATGCAGTCTTTATACTAAGTAGATCACCGCAATATCAAAATATTTGGTCCATAAGATGTGTCAAGAAAATGGGCAGCCACGGATAGAAGGTGTGTAAAAAAATGTAAATAGAAGGGAAATGGAAGGGAAGTGAGACAGAAGTTGCAGAAGCATCAATGCAAAACAAAATAGAAGCAAAAACATGGAATGTGCATGGGAGAACTTGTCAGCAACTTGAATGGAAGTGTCGCTAGGCTGTGGGAGTATTGCTGTTGGAAGAGATGTGAGACAGAAGTCACAGAAGTGTCAGTGCAAGAGGAAAATCAGAGCAAAATTAGAAGAACTGCCAGGGACTCAGATCAAATTGTCACTAGGCCATGAGAATATTGCCATTGCAATTGCTAGCTTCAAGCAAGTAGAATAATGTATAATTGATGGTGGGCAATGCTGCATGCTATTTTTAGTGCATTGTCAAAATTGTCAAATTCAGTGAACAGAGTGAATTGGGGCTTATCAGTGGTCCTGTTCAAGTTCCCAAAAACTTGTATAAAGAAAGGTGGTGGATGTTGAGGGGATAACAATGCTAGCCAAAGTTGCTAGGGTTATTGCTAGATGCTAGAAAATACTAAAGTTGCTATGACAAGGCAACAACAATGAGCTTAGTCACTGTAGATAGCGATGATGAAGAGACTAAGAAAACTAGACTTAGCAATTTGAACTAAGTTTGAAATCTGAAGCATAGTACAAGAAGAGAGACTGGGAGAAAACTGACTTATTTGATCTAGTGTAGTATGTTGATGATGTCCAGAGTTGCCTAGCTGCTATGCAGGAACAAGACTCCTAGAGAGGCAAATCAGCAGCTAATAATGGGTAGGGTCGACTTGGGATGTAATAGTGTGAGCGGTCTCATTCAAGCTCCCAAAAACTCAGATAAAAGGTGAAAAGTGGTGTTGAGGTGAAAGGTGATAACGATGCTAGCCAAAGTTGCTAGGGTTGTTGCTAGACACTAGAAAACACTAAAAATACTAAAGATTGCTATGACAAGACAACCATGATAAGCTTAGTTGTTGCAGATAACGATGACAAAAAGACTAGAAGGGACAAGACTTAGCAGATTGGACTAAGCTTGAGCTCTAAAACATAGTGCAAGAGACAAAACTGGGGGGAGACTGACTTGACTGAATTGAGTAGCTTAATCTAGTGTAGTACATGCAGTCTTTATACTAAGTAGATTGCCACAATATCAAAATATTTGGTCCATAAGAAGTGTCAAGAAAATGGGCGGCCGTAAATAGAAGGCACGTAAAAAAAATGAATAGAAGGGAAACAGAAGGGAAGTAAGACAGAAGTCGCGGAAGTGTCGATGCAAAACAAAATAGAAGCAAAAATATGGAATGCACACAGGAGAACTGTCAGCAACTTGAATAGAAGCATTGCTAGGTCATGGAAATATTGCTGTTGAAAGGGAAGTGAGAAGAAGTTATGGAAGTGTTGGTGCAGGAGGAAAATCAAAGTGAAATGATTAAAAGAATGACACATACATAGAAGAACTGCCAGAGACTTGGATCAAAGCATCACTAGGCTGTGGGAATATTGCCATTGTGATCACTAGCTTCAAGCAAGTAGAATAACCTATAATTGATAGTGAGCGATGTTGCATGCTATTTTTAGTGCATTGTCAAAATTGTCAAATTCAGTGAACAGAGTGAATTGGGGCTCATCAATATAGTTTTTATACTAAGCAGATTCCTGCAATATCAAAATATTTGGTCTATAAGTGTTGTCAAGAAAATAGAGCAGGCATGAATAGAAAGTACATCAGATAAGTGAATAGAAGACATGACAAAGTCAAATCTTACATCTACATTATTGTTGTAGGAGGGAAATTGAGAAAATCAGAAAAGAAGCAAAAAAGAATTTGTGTATATGTTAATACAAGAACAAAATAGAAAAGATGATCAAAAATGATGTGTACACAGAAGAACTGTCAGAAAATCAAATCCAAGGGTTGCTAGACTGCAGGAAAATTGCTATTGTAATTGCTAGCATCAAGCAAGTAGAATAACCCATAATTGATGATAGGCAATGTTGCGTGCTATTTTTAGTGCATTGTCAAAATCATTGTTTCTGTGAATAGAGTGAACTGAGGCTCATCATCCTCCCCTCAACTGAAAAATTGACTGTTCTCAGTCAACAACTTTGAACATTGCTAGGTTTTGTTTGACAAAATCTTGTAATCTCAAGTCCTGTGATTATTTGGGTGGTCTGTGTGTTGACATGTGACATAGTCTATGTACACTCCAAAAGAGTATAAAAGGACCTAGCATTTGCCTTGACTTTGTCATTTTCTCAAGCCATCCTCTACTTTCTCACCACTGTGTAAGGGGACATCCAATATCTTATCAGATAGTCAACTCTATATGGCCTTAGTCATATGTATTGCATCATATCTAGCATTGCAAACCAACTGGCTGCACTAGCTCTGGCAACCTCTCATAGATATTAGTCACTACTTTGTAGTAATCAGACTCTATTTCTCCTTTTACATATTGTTGATTTCTCATTGCTTAGTCACTCAGGCTGCTTACTACATTAGCATTAGTAAGCCACCTATGTATGTATATAAGCAGGTTGACAGAGTAGATAGAATACTCTTTGACCTAACAATAACAGCACTTCCCTAGTCTACACAGTAAGCTGACTGTAAGCTCTATAGTGTTGTCTCTGCCTTGCTTGCAATCCCTGTGAGTTCTTGCCTGCCTTGCCCCTGCTGCTTACCTGCCTTATAGCTTGCTTGCTGCCACCCTTGCTTGCTTTTCTCCTGGTTGACCTTGTCTTATACAAATTATCCTACATCATGAGCATCCCCTTATACACTGTCTATTGAACTTTTCTAATATCTTCTTTCAGTGCTACCACTACTGCTTCCTAATCATGTGCTTTAGCTCTGCGTTTTCTGGCTTGTATGGATGCTGTATTAGATGTAGCTTGATCTGAGGTAGCAACAAATCCTCAGGCTGGCATTGTTGCTATCTTCTCAGCTTATGTTTGCTGACTGAGTCTGTCTGGGAGTGGCATCATCTGGGAGCAGCAAGTATCTGTGTTGAGGGAGTGCTAAGAGCTCTTTTGATAGTACAAGGGCAAGGAGTAGGCAGTTCCCTTTAGGAAGCATTTTGTGAGTGACTATTGCTAGCAGCTAGTGATTCTGACTGATCAATGCACTGGTATAGTGACCCTTGCTTTCTTCATTGTTGGACAAGCTGTTGGGAAGGGATGAGGAGGATGAGGTTAAGGTGATTGAGGCACCCATAGCATCAGTGGCAGAAAAGGAGGTTAGCGGGGCATTGATGGTGAGTCAAAGGTGTTGCTACACCCTAGCAATACTAATTTTCCTTGGCTTTTTTATGAGTTGTTGACTAACAACCAGCTGTTCTTTCAGCATCCTCCTGCTAAGGTCCATGGGGTGGCAGTTTCTATGTTGCCATCTGCCTCCTCAGTGACAAAGGGAAAGCAAAAAGTGGTGATGATGTCTAGAGTTGCCTAGCTGTCATACAGGAACAAAAATCCTATAGAGGCAAATTAGCAGCTAATAGGTAAGGTTGACTTAGGATTGTATATATATGAGTGGTCCCGTTCAAGTTCCTAAAAACTCAAATGAAAAGTGTGAAGTGAGGTTGAGGAGGATAACGATGCTAGTCAAAGTTGCTAGGGTTGTTGCTAAACACCAGAGAATGCTAAAAATACTAAGGGTTGCTACAACAAGGTGACTACAATAAGCTTAGTTGCTATAGACATCAACAACAAAAAGACTAAGAAAACTAGACTTAGCGGTTTAGACTAAGTTTGAGTTCTGAAGCATAGTGCAAGAGAAGAAACTGAGAGAAAGCTGACTTGTTTGATCTAGTATAGTACATGCAGTTTTTATTCTAAGTAGATTGTCACAATATCAAAATATTTGGTCCATGAGAGTTGTCAAGAAAATGGATGGTCACAAATAGAAGGTATGTCAATAAGTGAATAGAAGTATGATAACATCAAATCTTGCATCTACGTTATTATTGTGGGATGGAAATTGGGAAAATTAGAAGGGAAGCAAGAAAGAAGTCATGTATATATCAATGTAAGGTAAAATAGAAGCAAAATGATTAAAAGAATGAGGCATGCACAGAAGAACTGTCAGTGGAGAGTTGCTAGACCACAGAAATATTGCCATTGGAAAGGAAGCAAGAAAGAAGTCATATAAATGTTGATGTGAGAGGAAAATAGAAGCAAAATTTAAAAAAATGAAGCATACACAAAAGAACTGTTAGAAAATTGAATTGAAGGGTTGCTAGACTATGAGAATATCACCATTATAATTGCTAGCATCAAGCAAGTAGAATAACTTATAATTTATGGTGGGCAATGTCATATACTATTTTTAGTGCATCATCAAAAATTGTTGTTTTAGTGAACAGAGTGAATCGGGACCTCATCATCCTTCTCTCAACTGAAAAATTGACTGTCCTCAGCAACAACTTTGAATTGCTAGGTGTTGTTTAGGTATATACATTGTTAAAGTTGCTAGGAAGGCCTTAGTCATTAAGCAAGCGAGGGACTTTAAAGAGGCAGAGGTGTTTGGCAACGACAGGAGGTGAAGTGACAATTTTGGCTATGAGACTGACGCTATTGACAATATGAGGAAATAGTGTCACTAGTGGGGAGTTCTAGTAACAGCAAGTTAGACAAGAGGGGGGAGTAGTAATGATGCGAAGTAGTAGCAACAAGGCTGCAAACAACAACAGTTGAGTGGTACAAGTTTGCAACTATGAGCAGGATACCTGAGACCTCAATGCATCATTGGTCTGTGCATTATGAGTCTATGTATAGGTCTAAAAAAGTTTATAAAAGTTGGTAAAAAGTTAGATATAATGGTTTTATTCTTACTCCTCCCCACTTCTACTCTACTATGTCCACTCCTACTTTCTCTGACTATGCCACTATCTTTGCTTGTTTAGCTGCAATGCAGGACTTTTTGAAAAAGGGTCCAAAGGTTCTTGCAATGGGGTGGTTGTTGCTACTTACCAACTCTTATGCTACTAGGGCTACATCAATTTTGTCAATGTACCTCTATTGGTTTGAGTTAGCTACTGATAATGGAGTCATCTGGAAGGAGCAGGCTGAGATTGAAGTGGAGTGTCAGGTATTATATGCCCAGTTCAAGAGAGAGGCCTAGATGAGGCCATTGATGATGTCCAAAGTTACCTACTGCCATGCAGGTACAAAAGCCCTAATGACAATCAGCAGCTAATAAGTAGGGTCAATCTTAGGATGATATAGATAGGTTTGAGTTATATCCTGGGTATTTGTATTTGAGATAAGGAACTATAATGGCTCAAAAAACTGTTCTAATATTTGATACTTTTTAAAAGATAACATTGGAATGAAAGATGGGAAGTATCTAAAATCCTAATTAAAGCATGTAAAATACTATGGCATCATAGCTACAAAATAGACCTAAGCCTATGTACTTAAAATTAAAACTGATAGAGCAATAGCCACTTTAAAATATTCACTCCTTGAGACAGTTTTTTAAGCATCTCTACTTTTAGTATCTAGTACGTTATATATCCTCTATTTGCCTTGATAACTGCTTAGATCTTTCTAAACATGCTTTTTATTAGTCTTTGGCATACTTCTGGTGGTATTTTATCCCACTCCTTTGCAACTCTCTCTCATAATTCATACATACCATGAGGAGTTTCATATTATCTAAGTTACTCCTTAAGGTACTCTCAGAGATGTTCAATAAGGTTGAGATCAGAGAATTGGGCTAGCCACCAAATGACATCAAAGTTGTTGTCCTTAAACCACTTATCAGCCCTCTTGAAGTTGTGTTTGGGGTTATTGTCCTGTTAAAAGTAGCAGACACCCTCCTCCATCTCTAACTTCTCAAAGCTCTCCTTTGCTCCATCATCTAAAATTTCACAGTACTGCTCTGTATTTATGATCCTCACCACTTCCACCAGCTTTCCTACCCCATTCTAACTCATACAGCCCTATATCATGAGATTATTCCCTCCTCCATGCTTCATAGT
>JAGDQM010000078.1:0-16423 GCA_017580835.1 Termitomyces bulborhizus
AGATGAAGGAGGATTGAATCAGGATCTGCCGAATTTTTGGCTCGTGATATGGTAGTGCCTGCAAATCCATGGCCGGCGAGTCTACAAGGAGAATCAGAAGGGAACCAGCCTCGCAATACCACGGAGCCCAGACGTACTTTGAGTGTTGAGAGTATCAAGCTATCCTCAAAGCGGCAATGAGCCGAGATGGTTCACATCCCTTTGCCATCTACACCGCGTGATTCAAAATGATCATGTAATACACTATCGATACAGTACTTGTAGTTGGATACATGGTATGGATGATAGTCCAAAATTTCCTTTCCTTGTTGAAGGAAAAACGAGAAAACCATATGCGGTGCTAATCAGAAACCGAGTTTTTCACACTCCCAGCTGCTTCCGCGGCCTTCAGCGCGACATCAAACCAGCGCAACAACAATTGGGTATCCTCCATGCCCACGCTTATTCTGACCAAGCCTTCCTCAACTCCATATTGTGCCGCCCAATTTAGCTCTGCATAATGTGCGAGAATGGTGAAGGGACACGCTAGTGTGAAGTTTGTGCCAAGACTCGGGCCCTTGTAGCACTCGAGCGCGTCGAAGAACGCCTCAGACGCGGCGTTTGATGTGAATGTAAGGGAGAAGAGTCCACCATACCCGCCTTCTGCTCCAGGCGTCTTGATACGGCAGTTCTCGTAGTTCTCAGGAGTGATGTACTTGGGATAAAAGACCTCTTTGAGGACGACAGAAGGGGCTCCGCTAGCGACGGAGCGTGATCGCAAGAAATCACAGACGGCGGCTGTGTTGATGTCGATAATGCTAATGCGCCGTTGGAAGTCACGCGAGTTGCGCTCCATGTAGATTGCGTCTTCGTCATAATAGAGATCTTCAAAGTTCGCATCCATGTATGCCTTGAGGACCGCGTAATGTTTCCGTCTGGGGTTGAGGACCAGGCTGGATAGAATTAATTGATTGAAGCAGACATTGGCGAGAAAAGACTCACCTGCCACCCATCACGTTGGCCACACCGCTGAACACCTTCGAGAGACTACTCACGACGACATCGGCATAAGGTAAGACTTCGACATTCACAAAGTTTCCGATTGTCTCGTCGATGACAACAAGGAAGTCATACTTGTCTGCAAGTGCACGAAGACGGGGAAGGTTGGCAGATCGAAGAAGAGGATTGGAAGGAAACTCTGTGAAGAGGGCTACGATGGGCGGTGTGTTGGGGTTCTGAGAAGCCTCGCGCTCGAGAAGAGCTTCGAGCTCATCAATTTCCGAATCCACGCCCTCTCCAAAAAAGTGACAACCAGGTCCCCACTTCTGCAGGATTTTCAGGGTGTCAGTGTACGGGAATCTAAGGGTTCATAAAAGTAAGTAATTTAAAGGAGATGAAATGTGAGGGTATATACCCGAAACAAACACTCTTCGCCGCGGGACGGGTGGCCAGCGCAACATGATGAGCATTCCAGACGGCAGCCATACCCGTAGGGTAGAGGTACACATCATGTTCTGACACATCTGCGACTCCACGAGAACTAGGCCCAACCACAAGATTTTTACCCCCAGCGACTGGCTCACCTTGATGTTCGTAAGTGGTGTCGTGAATCAATACACCAGCAACCCTTCGTCGAAGCGCGCGCTTCGCTGACGCTGCGAAAGCAAGTGGTAGATTGCGGCCATAGCGCTCCTCGAGATAAACGCTATGATCTACCTCCAGAGTTTCTTCCCTAAAGTTAGGTTGTGAGACGGGTGGAGACGTCGGCCTGCTCTGCGACTTAACGGAGTAATGCTTGTTGAAAGCTTTTCCGATATAACGAGGAGTCATGGGCGGTGAAGATGAGGTTTTGGCTTGCGTCACTTCATCTGGAAGCATGGATAAGCAGTGTTCCGCGAGGCGACTCGACATGCCCATTCCGGTGTGCTGCCAGAATTGTTTGGCAAAAGTGAAAGAATCCGATGTAAACAAGACGATATGAACGTTAACTGAGGCAGCTGAAGAGCAGTCGGATTGGGTCCTAACATCGCGCTCGATTATTCGCCCGTTAGCTTTGTCTTCCGGACATATGAGGAGGCTCATGAGCCGAGAATTGACCGAGTATTTTTGCATGAACAACCGGCACTGTTCCGCAACCCTCTGCGTAGCAAAGAGCATGCACCGTTCTCCGTTCCGACCATACTTGTGCTCGAATATTCCTGCGAGCTGATGCAGGATAAGAGACTGACGGTGATGGGAAAAAAAGTAGCCGCACTTTTTGAATGCTCAGATGGATGAAGAACCTGGGATATCCTGTGACCATGGAATCTACCACCCTTTTCTGACCTTCTTCGTACGCGACATTATCCCGCCAGGTGGGAAGAGAAACGGAGATTGCGTGCGGGGTGTATGGAGGTACGGAAGCACCTACAGGTAAATTTGTTGTGATCGTACTTATTGTACTCATTCTAGCACGCAGCCAAAGGATACGGCGGCGGTACAAACCTATTGAAGGAGAAAGTTAGTCTATGGTAACAGTTGATAGGCGAGAAGAAAGTGGAGTCATTTCTTACTCAGTTACATTGATTCGGATCTAGTTGTTTCGGCCGATCGATTGAAATAATAAAAAAAAAAAACTAAAAGCGTCGCTGAAGCATACATGAACATGCGAACAATGAACACGCGACCAATGCGCATGGACGGAGTCAGTGAAGTTGCGGACCACACGCGCGCTATTAACAACACCCAATCAAACAGTACAGTTTATGAATAGATCAGGGTGCCTCGCGCTTTAAATTAGTCACCCTCACAGTCAGTACCTTCCATTCACTCTCATTAGCTCGAAAATATATACACGTGTACCCATACTATAGAACGCCTTTTGGCATCGCCGCACCACCCCATGCAATAATCTGAGGTGCTTCACCACAAGTACATTCGGACGACGAGTCCCCACAACAGTCCACACTGATCCACCATTTATATCCATGACTGCCACTCCCAATTCTGTAATCTTCATTGGAATCCTGAATATTGTGTGTATAGTGCCAACATAGAGACATTGAACTACATACAGAGCTAAAAAATATTGAGACGTATTCTTTCTGAACATCAAGAGTATAGCATGCATCATCACTCATGTAACGTCATGATATCACCGCGTCCAAAACACAGATCTCACGACTTTTGAACAGACTCGAAACTTGATATTGAACTCCTGATTGAATGATTCCTTCCACCTCTCACAGGTGGGATGATAAAGCTTGAGCTTCGCTGAATGCTTGTCCGACTGCTTGATCTTGACAACGATCTCATAAAAAGATCGCGGTCAGACGAAGAGGAGTGAGACGAGGCAGAAGAAGCGCGACGGTGACGCTGCATCATTGTTGGATCAACGTTGGAGATGTTCGCCAATCGCGCGAATAAAGAAAGGACTTGGTAAAATGAAGTAGAGAGTCGCGTTAGACCGAATCAACGGGTTGTCAGGAACCGAATGACGCACTGTCTACGATGGACACAATGCCCGACAGACTACCATATGTTGTTGATGTTTGAATTGGCGACGAAGGCCGAGAATCTGCAGTGACAAATAAGCGATGGGCATTGGCTAGGACAGTGTCAGTAAGAGGAATGAAAGTAAAATATTGCGGCCTACTGGCAAGGAGTTTCTCCATGGCGTACGTAAGAGGACTAGATGCAGAGATGGAGTATACTGTACGTGCAAAATAAGTTGGCGAATGAAGAAATCTGACATTTGTAGGGTACGATACCAGGATACTTGTCAGCACCATCAGTCGAACCGTCAGCTTCCTGAGGTATAGTTGACAGTCACACTCAAAATGATAGTTTAGACCCTTACTTTGATATGAGAGATAAATTGATGCAGCGGTGTGGACAGAACGTGCTTGCTTTGGAAAGGAACGACAATCTACATGCAGCCAATGAGCAGATGATCATCATAAGTGGTTATGTTAAATCACCTTGCCAATGTCCGTGACGCTAACGGCGCTCAAGAGAGCACCGGTCTTATCATCAATGACGGCCACACTACTCACACCCTCTTCGCTCATGAGCCTCATCGCGTCTAGGACTGTAGAACTTGAGGTTGTTCCAATTACCACAGCATATATATTAAGCGATGGGAGTGACAGAGACAGCAGTGGATTGGAAAGATAGTCCTGCAGCGACGGTGTTTTGGCGGCGTACGAGGCAAACCAGGCAAGTAGGCCGCGATCTGAGACGTAGCCATCGAAGTCATCAGAAGATGCAGAATGGATCAAGGCTGACAGCGCAACTCGTTACTGGGCATTGTATCAAACCTCAGAAAGAACGTACCCCGATGTACACCTCGAGAGAATAGTCGCAACAGAGATATAACCGTAGCGTCATTAGGCAAAATCTCTAATGGATTCTTGTCGGAGTAATCTTAAAAAGGAGTCAAGAAATGAATGCTCTTAAACGGCCGTTGACTTACTACTGACCAAACGGACTGGAACACGACCTGCTCGAGCAGCTTCCACTATCTCATTTGAACGAGGATTGTCAAGCAAATCCTCTGGATGAAACGTGTGACTAGTTGCAGCGAGGGTCAAGAAAGCATTGACATCGGAGAACTGAAATAGAGGGTTAGGCGCCCGGATTGACGTCATTTACGATGATCCTACGTCGAAAAGGCCAATACACTTCGATCCGTTAATCGCTGAAGTTGTTACGGCAAGACAGTGAGCATTTTCGGAGAGAAGCGTCTGACAAGCAAAATTTAAAGTTAGTCTAAGAAATCATTGCAAAACTTACTTCACAGGCCTCTTCGACTGTTGTGTCCGCTTCAACAGAAACAACCCGATCATCGATGATATCTTACGTTGTTTGAATTATTTTCTCTCCTCATTGAAGCCTAGGTCTTACCTCGAGCTAACACGTTCTTCCAACTTTCCGTCCATCGTTCAGACTCTGTGATCGAGGGACTGATAATGCTAGGAGCAACCCAACTGCTGCTCAGCGACAGGGAATGCTTTCTGCTGGCTGTCATACGTGGGCTTGTTAATTGTATGGATATTGCGCCGCTGGACGAGTGTAAGGAAGTCAAAGTTTATCGACCCATTGAATCGCTTCGGAGCACAGGACAAGCCGTTTCGGCTGGTCCAGTCACAAGGGCCGGTCTTAACTTTCTCGGCTGACAAATCAATGCGATCCTCGCTGAGCTGCACTTTGGGCCAGCCCAACAATGGCTTATACTGCTACGAATCCAGTCGATGTGTCACCATACCAGCTCCAACACTTACTATCAACTGCCGGAAATACTTTTGGTACCGTCATTCTTGTATAATTCCACACGTTCTCATGGTCTTCAAGGTGAAGCCCAAGTTAGTTCCGCGCAGGCGTTCGGTGCGCTTTGTATTTTCAAAAGTCTCGGGGAACCATTCTCA
Source organism: Termitomyces bulborhizus (assembly GCA_017580835.1). Classification (NCBI taxonomy): domain Eukaryota; kingdom Fungi; phylum Basidiomycota; class Agaricomycetes; order Agaricales; family Lyophyllaceae; genus Termitomyces; species Termitomyces bulborhizus. Next base: position 5,385 of record JAGDQM010000078.1, read on the forward strand.
TGGAGAGATACAGGCTCAGAAATCTACGTCGGATGCTCCAACGGAGAACTCATTCGTTTTGCACTCCAAGCTGATGATCCCAACAAAGTCAGGGTCTGAATATCTATCCACCAATTTAATTAGTAAATATCTGTTCTAGCTCGAGTCATATAGCATCCTCTCGCGTCAGACTGTCCCCAATGAGAAATCTGTCGATGAAATAGTCTTGGTGCTTTGCCTTGGACGAGCGTTCATACTCTCCGGTACCGCAGTACACCATCTTTCTCTTCCATGCAGGGTTATTCATTGACTACGTTTCTTCTTCTAGACCGCATTCTTTATTTCTACACGCTCCCTACTCTAGATCTTGTGTCTTCCAGTATAGTCAAACCTATTCGGCATGTCGTCACGTTCGCAGTGGATCATCGCGACCTGCAGCGACCTCCTATCTCACCGAATACCCCTTCGACGGCTCTGGAGTCCGTTAACTTTTGCGTCATTAAAAGGACAGGCGTAGCGATGTATGTAATGCGCGAGCGGATGAACTTTATCAAAGTACATCTTCATCTGGTCCGTCTATTTGAATAACCTAACAATTTACCTCAGGAAATTCCTCTACCACAGGGTGCCAGCCTCGCTCGTCGCCTAGGCCACGTTCTTTGTATCGCCGACAAAGAAGTCTATAGCATGGTGGACCTTGAAGGCGCTTCGATGTTCCCCCTCGTTCCCATCTCTCAAGCACCAGACTCAAATGTTACCATCCAGCCTTCCATCACAATCGTCGGTGATCATGAGTTTCTCATCCTGTCTTGGATGGGAGCTACCACGATGGGGCTCTTCATCACTACAGATGGCGAAACTGTACGTGGCATACTAAAATGGTCCAGCCATCCGGAGGCTGTATGTGCGTAACCACTACTCTCATCCAAGTCTGATTTCAAAACTAATCGATCCCAGGCCTGGATTACCCATATGTAACAGCACTCCTTCCGAATGGTACTGTCGTAATACACAGCATAGAAACTCAAACTATCGTTCAAGTCGTTAGTGGAGACAATACTTCAACCCCAACACCACCTGCAGAGCAACAGGATCAACAGCGGCGCTCTCGGATAAATCTGGTGTCCAGCCTGGGTGGATATCTAGTGCCGTCCATCCAACGCTCAGAAAATATGCAGACAACTCAGGTGCGGCTTTTGCGTGTCCAAGAGCCAGCGCCGCCCACCTAGGCCCTCGGACCTCAGACATCTCCTTTGTATAGATAGAGTACTTCTGCTCAGTTTACGATATTCGTCACAAGGGTCTCCTGAGTTCAAAAGTCAAAGCTGAGGCAGCAATCGTAAGTGCCGCGGTCGTTTGTGATCCAATATCGAGAATCACTTCTTAACGATGAAAAGGAGGGCATTCTTGTGCAGCATTTATAGTCCTGCTTGGAAATAAGTGTATGGCGTTATTTGCGAATGGCGGTAACAAACAATCTACGAATGAAATTTTACACAGCGGTCGCAACGTTGACTATTGACGGCAATACACATAGCTCCCGCTATAAGAGTCGGTGGCCAGGGGCAGTCCTTTGAACTTTTCGCAGGCTGAGAGCCATGAGGAAAATTTCGGCATACGAAGTGTTTTGCGCTATAGACCATTTTTTGCCAGTCAGCTTGGGTTTTAGCACTGGTTTGCGTCCGCGAAAAGCCAGTCCATCCGAAAGGAGCGACAGTTCTGGACGCGAGGCAAGGATTTCCACTCTTTGTATCACAGTCGGTCGTATACCGAGCTCCTATAAAAGATCTAGATTCCTGAAGCTTTAGATACTTGAAGCTAACGAGACATGCTGTATTCCTGTCCAGCAAACTGTTCAGTCTGTTTTCCGTCAAAGGCGGTAGCCGCTGAATGTTACAACCCCCTACATAGCGTGCCAATCTTTTTGGGAGCACTATTACAACTCCAGAACAAGTAAGGCTTCGCACCGTAGGGAATACATGGCCGTTTTGTACGGGCGATTGTGCTGTAAGTCTCCTTGAAACTCAACTTACATCTCTCAATTAACCTTAAATCTCTCCCTTCTCCTCAAGTTGACCAGCCTTGTATCAACTCGTAGTGTTTGCCAAGTCGCAAACCTAACCCGCCCTCGCCGGCGGGGTGAGCCGGAGCAGCTGTAACGTTTCTACTTCTGCACTTGCCTTTCACGGCTTTATAAACTAGTATCAAGATGGCAAATTACTGCCAATCTTCAATAATATAGGATCTTCTGTGGCTACTGAGCGCATATGTACTGGTGGCCGTGAAACTATATCTCTTCGACGTGCCAGTTTGAAGCCGAAAATGATCCATGCCGTTATGTTGGTCAAGAAAAAGCTGCACTTGGAGCATGAGAATGCCGGAGAAGTCATTCTCTCTGTTCTTGTTGTGATTTTAGGCTTCGTTGATTCAATACTTATCTTACACTCGTTCAATACAATACCAATTTTTCCTATTTTAGAAACTTGACCATTACCCGTATTACGGCTGTAGATGTACACGTACTGTCGTAACATTCTCCAAATCCCAAACATCACGAAACTCTTAGAGCCAAGTTTGAGCACCGGTACACTGTCTAATGTGGAGTTGAAACGCTTTACGAGTTTCTTAACATCTCATTGGCATCTGGCGTCTATTCGCTTAGCCGGTCGAATCTGGGGACGAGTTCAGCGTATGGCGGCCATACGTGCTGGTCGCTAACATACCTTCATTCCCCTCCTTACTTTTTCACTCCGGTTCCATAGTCTATGCGCATCTCTGTGTACTTCTACCGCTGTGGTGGCAAGCTTTCCCCACTGGGGTTTTGATGCTACCCCACTAGCCCATTCTTGATTAAAATCCCTTTCAGTTTCAGCCATATTCTTTTTACTTTTCCTCTTCCTTTCTCTTTTCTTTCCTATTAGGTCTATCGTGGTGTATTCCTGTAATGCGACCATAACTATCATAGTGTAGCGTAGGTAGATATCACAATTGGTAATTGGTAACATTCTCCACTCCCTTATACGGTCCGGGTCCCTTTCAATTCTACCTGTCTTAACCCGTCAAACTTACCGTAGCCGTGATGCGGTACGGTGTGAGCCCTTAAACAAGAGGACTTCAAGAGTAATGAGGATACAGCTATGATTTTTGCCTGTGGGGGCGAGTGGCAAGAGTCTAGTTGTGTTCCATTACAGACGAGTATGGGACAGTACTGTGTTACAGTTCTGCTATCTACCTGCGCCAAATAAGGACGAATTAAAAGAACCTCGGTAGACCCAGTAAGACTGTATTATGAAAGGCAAGTGGGGTAGCATCAAAACCCCTGTGGGGAATGTTCTGTTCATTTACCTCTCTATTCAGTGAATGATTGGCTTTTGGCTTGCAAGAATTCAAGCTCCGATGCGCATTTCCAGCGGACTTTTACTTCACATGATTTCAACCTCCCTGATGAGGTATGTGGACAAATTTCTATGATGATTATGTATTTTATTCTTGCCTAAACAATGATATTTCTTTGTAACTTCACCGTACACTGTGTGTGACCGCTTACGGTTGTAACTATCCATCGCCGTATCGTCGAAAGTCTTTGTCTTTTTTTCGTACGGCCGTCTTTAGAACGTCCGTACTCTTGAAATCTAACTTTGATAACAGTCTATCCAACATGGCTCTCAATTGTGCCATGTAGCTTACCCTTACTTGACGGTACGGTAGGTATCACGACTATTGTGAGTGTCCAATGCGAGCCGGCCCCGAGTGTCCTTAGATGGGCTCGAATGGAGGATACCGATCCGTGTGAGGTCGGTGGGCAATTCTCGATGGCTTTAGTAGCGCTTCGTCGCGTAAACCTAACTCAGGAAGGTGTTTAAGGTATAATCAGCTGTGGACAAGAGGGAGGACTTTGGCTGAAAGGCTTTTTGACGCCGTCTCAATTGGAACTGCCGATAACGTCAAAGTGGTGCCTAGTGGGGATAGACAGACGAAAGGCAAATCCATATCATTATCGGTGCCGCATTTGGACGAGTTTAAAATTCAGAGCGGCGTCCGCCTGAGAAACATGCGGTCATCGAGCGGGATGTGCTTTGTACGGAGCTGGGTGAGTAATGCCGTTCGGGGGTTGAACGAGGTGGAGGGTTGCATGTATTAATGAGAGGGGAAAGATTGGTTGATGACACAGACGATCTTCGAGCGGGACTCCTACGTGAGGCAGCTCGATCTACGGACATAACCAAGACGGGAAAGGACAGGTTATAGATCGCGGGCTGCGATTTCGGACGAATTCGTCTTCTCTGACTACCAAGCTCTAGTAGACCATGCCCCTTATAGCGTGAGTCAATTCGCCACAACTTCTCCTGGCTTTATTTAAGTATCTAGGATGCGTCGCACTACTGAGGTCACCCTGCCTCCCGACATAGCCATGAGCACAGTCAAAAAACAGTTGCCTGTGACTCGCCACCGCAGAGTGCCTGGCTCTCACTTCCCGCCACCTGCCGAACAAAAGCTTCAGCGTTCGGTCCCTATGGGATGGAAGTCTTTCCTACTTATAGTCATCGCTACGAGCGCATGTCTGAATTTGCTCGCGGAGCAATATCAACAAAAGATACTTCCTGACAACCAACACCGTCTGGGCTACCGAAATCCGGCTTACCTCATTAAAGCTAAGCATGGCGCTGTCGCCGCTGAGAACAAACGCTGCTCAGACATTGGGGTACAGATTTTAAAGGATGGTGGCAATGCGGTTGATGCTTCCATCGGTACTACATTCTGCATGGGCGTCATGAACATGTTCTCGTAAGTAAATGCTTTTCAGATGCACCTGTAGGACTATATCTCTTTGCAGCTCTGGGATCGGTGGTGGAGGTTTCATGACAGTACGCATACCACCCGCTACGCCGGGACAGCCTTCGAAGGTCTTTACTATCGATTTCCGCGAAGTTGCACCGGCTCTATCTAATGCAACAATGTTTCAAGACTCCCCCAGTCTGTCGAAGTATGGCGGTCTATCGGTCGCTGTTCCTGGAGAAATTCTTGGACTTGAAGAAGCGCATCACAGATGGGGAACACTCTCATGGAAAAGGCTGATCCAGCCATCTATCGAGTTGGCAGAGGGATGGGAAGTTGATAGAGAATTAGGAAGACGGATCCCTGTATGTTCTCAAAACATGTTCTTTCGGGATTTGTCTCACAGTCCTCTGGCACTCAAGTGGTATACCGAACTTATGCTGAATAATTCTGACTGGAGTGAAATATTTGCTCCTCACGGTGCCCTCCTGCGCGAAGGCGAAACTATTCGGCGAACGAAGCTTGCACTTACCCTTCGGATGATTGCCAGAGAAGGTTCAAGCGCTTTTTACAAGGTAAAGCTACCTGTACTCAGCTATGAGGAAGCGTCTCATGTTATCCAGGGGCCGATTGGAGACGCTTTGGTCCGCAAGGTTCGCGCCGCCGGTGGCATCCTTTCCCATGCAGATCTTGAGAATTATTCTGTGAAAGTTCGTCCTGCCCTCAAAAGCACGTATCGTGACAAGAAAGTTTATACGACGCATCCACCAACGTCTGGGCCGGGTGAGTCGGGTGTCGTCTTTCTTTCTAGGCAGGATTCTTACTCAGTCATTCCGTTTCTCAACAAGTCTTGATTCATATACTTAATTTGCTCGAACACTTTGATGTCAAGGAACGGAATGTCGTGAGTGTTCATCGCCTCATCGCCTCATCGAAATCATTAAATTTGGCTTTGCATCTTGGTAAGTTGGTCGCTGTCCAAATCAACAGTTTAACATACTTATTCTGTCTTCCGAGGACCAAAATTTGTGATCCTGAGTTCGAAAATAACACTGCACGAATGAGTATCATACCCACGAAGGATTTCGCAAAGTACATTCTTAGCAATATAACGGACGTAAGCAAGCCCTCCTTTTATCGTCATTATTCATGTTCCAAGCATCCAGGATCGTACTCATACACCCGATTATTATAATCCTGAATACGACGTAAGGACTGATCATGGCACAGTAAGGAGTAAGGTTGATGACTGTCTTTCTTACTCACGCCGGTCAACAGTGTCATACCTCAACCATAGATAAGAACGGTATGGCGGTCCCCATAACTACATCAGTCAATTGGATTTTTGGATCACAAGTTCTCGATACTGAAACGGGCATTCTTTTGAATGATGAAATGGACGACTTTTCGACGCCGGGTGTTCCCAATGCTTTCCGCTTGCGGCCCTCGCCTTGTGAAGCCGCCGTCACATTAGTTTGATTCGTTCTGACAGCCTTATAGTGAATTGCCCTGCACCTGGCAAGCGACCACTGTCATCGATGGCGCCGGCCATATTTGAAAATGAAGACGGTTCCCTCTATCTTGTTCTTGGGGGTGCCGGTGGTTCTCGCATTTTCCCAGCAATGATCCAAGTCCTTCTCAATCTTGAATTGGGGCTCAACCTGAGTGCCGCAATAGAATACGGACGAGTACACGATCAGTTATATCCATCTATCGTAGACGTGGACGATGTCTATCCTCAAGAGATAATTGATGGATTGCGTGAACTTGGCCATAATGTTACTGGTTAGTTTAATGCCCTTCTCTACCCTTAGGCGTCTGACTTTTCTTCATATATAGTCCTTGATGTGAACCGAGTTGCAGGTGTTGTTCAAGCTGTTGGAATGTTCCAAGGCAAGATATACGGTATGTTGGAGTCATTTTCTCTTATATCCTGCCAACAGTCCGTGGCACAGCTGCCAGTGATTCTAGGAAGGGTGGGATTGCTTCAGGCTATTAATCTGATTTTTTGATGGTCACTGGCAGACCATAGCACAGATGACCACGAGTTGTTTATAGACACATCCTCATAAACTAATTTGGACTGGTTTTATCCCTCTGCTCAGACGGTAGCTCTCTTACGGCCCCCTCCTAGAGCACATAGGACCTTATAAATGTAGATGGAAGAAAGAAACAATCTCAAAGCCTAAGCGTTCTCTGCAAACGTACATTCTTGACGTATAGATTAAGTTTAACTTCGCCACACAAAAGAAGTAAAGATTAAGAGTGATCTGCAGAGTGATTGGAAGGCCACTGACCGTATTAAGACACGAAGCAAAGGTTTGTCAGTGCTGCACCGCGGACTTCAAGTTCGCGCGGACGACCGTTCAAACGTTCACAATTCGAACGGCTGTGAAGAGTAACTTTGTGAATTACTCATCGAAATCGCCCAATAAGTAGTTATCCAACCGGCAGGGAAGCGGCAAGAATAATAATAGTTCAGCCAAAGTTTACCACACGAAACGGTCGCGGTATATAGTATACCGCATTCCTCGACTGATTCTTCTGTCAAATATTTTATGCTAGGCTAAACATATGCACGACAGATTCCTTGATTCAGATTTCAAAGCGATTTGAACTGTCATCGATATGTCATCTGTCTAGTGCAGTCTCCATGAGGGACACCTTTGTACAAAGTTGACATAGCATGCACCTACAACACACCCCGTATCAATGAAATCGATATCAGTGGAGTTGGGCGGCCGATGTGTTAATATTATCTGGAGCCCTTCCATTACGTGTCTTCCCATCGTGGCCATACCAACTCTTCTAAGAGTTATCCAGAGTCCAAATGCATACAGTATCCACGATTCACAATTTCTTTTTGCTATTTCCATGCCATGAGGTACGATCGCTGCGGACTGATATATGTAGGTCTGGCAAGCTACATCCCAAACTCGGAAGTCTTGACGGGTAAGTGCGTCCCGGACCTAGTGCGTGAGTGGCTTTATACCCATGTGGAATCAAGAATACCACTATCGACCTTGGACTGGTGGCCTGTCCACAAGTCGTTGCCGCTGTCAGGGTGAGACGTCGAGACAGTGAAGATATTGATCCGAACCATCTAAGCAGACGGATAAATGTATGTATACATAGGATGAGTTTATCGACTTGTCCATGATGTAAACGAAAAATGACAGATGTGAAATGAAAGCACAAGGATACGGTTCAAGACAGAAAATAATATGCTAGGGAAGAGGCCCAAAAAATGGAAGCTGTCCATAATGCAACTTTGAATAAAACGATGAATGGAACACGAAGGAAGGATGTAGCTCGTGGGAAACGCAATATACTAGGCAAGAAAACAGTTATACGCATTGGCAAAGAAAAAGTGACCCAGCGAAATTCGAAAACGAATAAAAAAAGTGCGAAGAGACTTCCCTACAGCTGCAGCTTCCAGGAACACAGCCAGACCTTCCTTCCGAAACAGCGAAATGCGTCGTGAGTGTTATGTTATATTCGATGGGTGGGATGGGTTCTCTGATCTTTCATCATTTCTGTTGAGCGTGTCGATCAATGACTTGTTGGACATGGAAGGAGTGCTACGCAGGCTCAAATAGGATCGCAAATGTGGCATGAATGCTAGACAGGAAATGAGATCACTGCCGAATATTGGTGTATGCAGGTGGGAGTTCAACGGTCTCAATCTCCTCATCAGGGGGCCTGGGAAGCATGCTCGGACCAGCGTCATTGTGCTGAATGATGTTGATTGGTCGCATTTGCCTCAGCTGTCCTTTTCTTGCATTCGTTGTTGTCGAACCACCACCATAAGAACTGAGGATATCAGGGGTCCCACTACGACTTGTTGATGTGTACCCGGATAGCGGCCGCCCTTCTGAATTGGTTCCGCCAAAGTCTTCGTCATAGGTTGACGCAATCGTGGGCTCAGGCACCGTGAACGGTTCAGGGCGATAGTACTCGGGTAGTTCATTCCTGCTGTTCCCGCCGGCAGCTCCAGCAGGTGCTTCGTCGCCCTCATCCACATTAAGGAGGTTGACAGGCTGCTTCTCCCTGTTTCTCTCGGTGCGGGAACGTCGGACGAAGAAAAGGAAGAGAAGGCAAATAGCCGCGAGGCCAACAACACCACCTACGACGCCTCCGACGATAGCTCCAACGTTGGTGTTGCCGCCGGCACTACTATTCCCAGATGTCGGTGTGCTTGTCGCAAACGACCCTCCTGCAGGAGACCCTGGTGTTGAGCTGGGACTAGCGTCGTCGAGGCAAGACCCAATATTATTGGGACCACTGCTAACAAGATTAAGGCTACTACCGGCAGTGCCGTTTCCGCGCTCATCGCCTCCAACGATGATAAGAGTGGTGCCGCCACGGAGGTTGGGGGTCCAGGGGAAACCAGTACCTTGAGAGATGATAGTCGTGATGTTGGATCCCTGAGGGATAGAGAATGATTGTCCACCAGGAATTACTCCTAAGAAAGTGGTTCGTCTGGTGAAAATGAGATGCCTGTATAGAATTCCTCAGGAAAGGGCACTGCTCACCCAACGACAGTCGAATTGTCCCACCATATCCGCGTCGGCACACACTGTACAATCTGGTTTGGTGGCTCGATAGAGAAAACGAATTTTGGAGCCACGTTTGCGATCGTGTCGAAACACGAAGAGTCGGAAGATGACGCGACCCCAACGGCGACACTCGTACCGCCCGAACCAAAACGCGTTGCGTCGCTTAGCTGATCATGACTGAGTCAGTACAGAATACTTAAATAGTTGAAAGGATGCTATTATGATGGCGGCCGTGAAGCATGAATATATGAATTTCTATTCCCCGGGTGAAGTTCCCGCATCTTGGTTCCATTGCTTCCATCGGAAGATAACAAGAGCCTGCTTCATTTGAATAGTCGTTCACACTCAATCGACCTTCCTTGGAAAGAATTTTCCATACATTGTAGCGGGTATTCGCCAGTACAAGAATCGATGGAGAAATCACTTACTATGGCCACAAACTGCGAATCAGCAGGGTAATTGAGCTTGAAACTAACACTTGATGCGCCATCTGGAAAAGGTTGGTCGATAATTGTTCTGGCCTCAACATTGTTAGCAAGAGGGCTGGGACCAAAAGGAAGTATGAGAACGCGGTAAGGTGGTTTTCCGTCAGAACCTGATACGGAGATGGTAAGATTGGAGCACTGCTGCGGAGGCGAGTCGAATTTCCATGTGTAGGCAGTCGCAAGGGAGGGAAAAACAATTAAAGAAAGAAGCATAAGCATGGGCGGCCTCAAGGCTTGAGGAAAAAAAATGCGGAGGGATGAGAACCCAGCTAATTGGCCGCACGCGGAAGGTCAAGTAAAAGAGTGGAGCAAGTCGTTGTCCAAGGCAACGAATTATTGTTTAATTAGTCCCGTCACATGAACCTGTCACAATCTTATCGCTTCCATAAATTCTAGCTGTACCTCAGCCTATCTACAACGTTACTTATGACTGCTACTACCCGCATGACTGAATAAGTTTTTTTGCAGCACGACTTCGAATACGTCTCCTGCAGAATGGACGCGCGGTTCTTCTCCCGGTATCGCTCCCATCAAAGTTATATCTTTCTCCGCTCTCCTTGATCCGGGCCCGAGTTTACCGCACGTATGGTTGCCAAGTACGTACATATTTTTCACTACTGTCTTTCAAACTTTTCTGATGAACTCGTATCAGTAACATTGGCACGAGCCTCTAAAACTAACATTTACAAGATGATGATACCATTTCCGTAACCCGTTCTTGAACCCTCTTGGCGCTGCGTGTAGCTCAGACACCAGACTTCAACGTGACATCCCCCAAGACACTGAATGATTGCTTTGTCAACTTTGACATCGAGGACAGTACTCAGATATCGTCTTTATAGTTTCTGTAAAGCGATGTAACTCGTCCGGTTCTGTCGGGGTATGACATATTTTCACTCAGAGCAGCCCTTATTACTTTGGTTCTCCAAGTCTCACATGCCATTTCACATTGATTGCGGACGACCATTCTTCCGAGCAGTTTGGTTCTAAATATTCATTGAATGTTTTTCCTTTCCAAGAAATTATTTTGCGAGTTTTCATAATGATAACAACCAGTCAATTCATGCATGGCGATCGAACTCTTGAAACCACTGCCACATCGTTTTATCCCATAGTAAAATTTGCGTCATCCTTTTCCATGTCAGACACAGCCTTGACACTTGACATTGAGAAAAGCACAGCCTCTTAAATTCCTAAATTTCAGGCTCGGGACGGAAGCGAAGAGGTACCTCTCATCCGT